>JAAMPD010000245.1:0-67941 GCA_025266255.1 Trissolcus basalis
GTTGTGAAATAAAAAGTTCGTTGTTCAAAGAAATGTTGATGACAAAATTCCGTTCATTTTCCAAATGTTTTCAGAGTCAATATGGAAACTAGGAAGGAGTATGTAAAAAAAGTACCTTCAACTGAAGAAGTTTGATTGATACGGGAAAAAGTACATAAAAATGAATCAGTTTTTTTTCGTGACAACTTTTTCCCCGGCTAGGTGAATATAAACCGAGTTCTATCCATCTTTCTCTTGGCACCAAAAATAAAAGTTTTGAAGACGATTAAATTATGACGTCACGTGGTTCTGAATAATGACCCGACTGGAATGTTTGGCTGTTATTTATTTTCGTACAAACGAAAATGTTGAACGAAAGATAACACGCAGTGAGAGAGCCGAGGATGAGCTTTGTTAGCGAACGTTCAAAAACAAGCTGGCTCCCAGTAAGCTTCCTCCAACGAGAATTTTCTCTCGTTGATTATTTATTTGTCAACTCGCATATAAATAACGCCCGGTATCGATCATCACACTTGATTTACGACCGCCTTAGATATCATTCTAACACGAAATTACAATTTCCGTTTCATTTTCTTTGTCAGAAAAGAACATTTGCGCAGACCCATCCATTCCACCTATTTGCGATGAAAAATAATTTGCTCCCTTGTCAAAAAGCGTAATAAACGACTTGAGGATTGTTTGTTTACCAAAACACGCCAAGGTCAAGGGGTCATCAATACAGTGAGACATTTTTAGTGTTGATTTTGGAAGTCAGCTTGTTCCAATTGACCTCTGACCTTGTTTTTGTAAACAAACCAATTTTTCATATCAAATTGATATGAAAAATGCTCTGTTTTTTGTCTTGTGAAAAATTGAATAACATAATAAGTATAAGTAATAGTGAAAGTAGAATGGAAAAGTTGAAACAGTACGATTATAAAATCAGCTCGAAAAACAGTAAAAGTATACATTTGAGAAATTGTTTTCATTTCGAGCTGAAAGGATGGAGGGAAAACATGAAGCTGTAAAATCGAACGGGGTTAATAGCATGTGTCAAGCAGGTAACCGCGACATAACAACGGGAATGCACACACACTTTAGAGCCGGGGTGAAGGTCGACTGTTAAGACGCAATTCACGAATCGCACCCGCACAGCCCGTTATCAGACCGTCTCGCACGCAAGGGACAACACCGAGCCTCAGTTTTCTCCATCCTCGTTTTAACGTTTCATCTTTTTCCTCACCACGGACCAAGGTCAACCGATGTCTTATCAACTGCTACGCGAAGTTTTAAATTTCGCGAAACCCGAATTCTTATCGTACAACTTTAAAAGATAGTCAAAGCATATGGTACTCAGTGCAAAATTATACTTTACATAGAATGTTTTGTTTCAACTTCTTGTCCTTTTAAAAATGTACTTTCTCCCATTTTTTTACAATTTTTAAATTTCTGTAAAATGAAAATTAAATGTTGGAAACAAGTTGATAAATTTATGTTGATAAAAACATGCTGAAAATGTCGACAAAATATTTAAATAGATGATAATGAGAATAAAAAATGTAAAAAGATGTACAAAAGTTGGAACAAAAAGTTTGAGAAAGGGGAAGTTAAACAATTTTTTGAAAATTTGGACAAAAATGTTAAACAGATGATAATGAGAATAAAAAATGTAAAAAGATGAATATAATAAAAGTTGAAAAAAGTTTGTGTGAAAAAATGATGAAGTTGTAGGAAATGTGAAAATAAGGGCACCAGGTTACACGTGTACGGCCCTGGGTACACGTGCCCGACACCGCTGCAGCGAACCTCAACATTGGTCGGGCTGCGCTAAACGGCGACCTTGGCACCGATGTGAACGAGCCATGAAGTGCAAGTCCTATCGAACCGCTGTGCACGCGTCCCTGCGCGATATCGGCCAAATACCCTCGTTGGCGCACACAAAACATTGCACTAATAAGCGCTGCACTTGTGCGCGATTCTTGTTATTCTTCGGGGGTCATTCGACTGTAAATAAAAACACGCCCGACGTAGTCACTTCGTAACCAAGTCTAAATTGCTCGCACACTTCAAGCTCTCTCCTTATCAGTCATGCATTTTTATCGTTTTATTATTTTTTCTGTTGAATTTTTGCAGCTGATAACGCGTATTAAGATTCAGTTTTTTTTAAACACACAACTTTTTTTTCCTTCTGTTGTTTTTAATATTTTATTCGAGCTTCTAAAGGTTTCTTTTTAATTGGTGTCAGAAAAAAAAAGTGAAGCGAGGAAAAGGAATTTTTTTTTACGTTGCAAAAAACTTAGGCATGTCAGTTCCTAGCTCATCTGAGACAATGACGTATCGTAAAAGTCATTACGTTTTCGAAATTACAATTCGTTGATGTTTCTCACGTGCGAGATGTACTGCATCACAATTATCTACGAAGGAGTAATGCGACAACTTTTTTTTTTCTTTTTTGAAGGAAATGATAAAGTTGTGCTCGAAATGGAACCGTCTGACGTGCAGTGAATAGTTAGATCATTGAGTTTCAAATTCGATACGAAATTCGATATTCATTAGGTTTTAATTTATTATTTGAATTTTATAATTGTTTATAATATAAATAAATACATATACATTATCATTAGCCAAACGAAAATAAAAATGTTGATAAAATTGATACTGACAACAACAAAAATTATAAAATAAAAAAATAAAATAAAATTATAGTCCGAATAAATAAATAGAAATTAATAAAAATAACAATAGGAAAACAAACGAACAATAATCAATAATAAAATGTCAGTGGTTTTTTTTTGTAAAAGTTCCACAGACAATCGAATTGTGAAAGAAGAATAAACAAATGTCGATTGAAATATATTTCGGTAAAATTGTTGGCTGATTTTGTTGTGAGCATGAATAGCCTGATTGTCTAATCGACTTGCGTAACGCGTATCCGCGAGTTCGCTAACTTTACGGCTGCGCCAGGGGCAACACACGATGCAATTCCGAGTGCCGACGAGATGTAAGATCTAATCGACTAGCATGAGTCGGACCTTGAGACTCGAACCGCACAAAAGATACGCGTGCAAATGTGTCATGCTTACCACCACACCTCACCGTTGTAAATTGGGCAGTGAAAATTGTTGCATTTCGTCGCCTCACGTTGTCTAAACAAATGTCTAAACTGATTTTCAATGATCATCATTTTTCAACGGCAACAAAATTCACAAAAAACATTTACTTCAACGTCAACATATATTTCTTCTTGTTTTCTTTTATTTTTATTTTATTCAATCTCAAACATTTTTTTAATCTCTTTGGATCAAAATTCTTTTCAAATTTGATTTTTCATTTGTTGAACAATTTTAATTTCAAATTTTTTTTCCTTCTTATTCCATACATTTTAAATGGACTTGAAATTTTATGAGCTTGGAATTGGTTTTTGATATTTTGTTCAAAATTTGTTGTGTCAAGTTTTATTTGGAATTTGAAAAAGGTTGTTTTTCAAATAGAGTTCAAAAAAAATTGTGATAGAAATAAATGTGAGGTTTTTGGCTCCTACGATAATTGGCTATTAGTGACTCGATGACCGCTGTTTTGACAGGCCATCGTTAAGCGTACGTTCTGCAGCACGCGCCTGCGCCAATCGAATCATGCGATTTGCATGATTTCATTGTCACAATCACATGATTTCACGTGCCCGACTTGCACTCCGACACAAACCCGCGACCTGTCACAAACCTGACCTGAAATTATCCATGCAGAAACATCTCTGACACGTGCGCATCATTTTTTTTATTCATTTTTCTTTTTTTATAAAATCATTGACATTTTTCATTTTTTTGCATCGACGAATTTTTTGTCCCGAAGAAATTGCACACTTAGAAAACAATTCCATCAAATATTCTAATTTATAGATGAAAATTTACTGAACTGTACAGTATATGGGGGACAAATCTAAAATTCTTAAAAATTTATTGAAACTTACAGCAAATTTTTACGAACGAGAAAAAAGTTACTAAGCTTATATTAATTTTTCATGTTCATGCATCAAAATTTGCTTTAAGATTCAATATTTTTTCCTGAATTTTAGATTTGTCCCCTATATACTCAAGAGTTCAGTAAATTTTGATAGAATTTTTTTCTCCTTGTACCATATTTTGTGAAATATTTAATTAAATTCAACAAATAAAGATAAATCGATTACAATTTCAGCCGACTGATGAAATTTGTCTGGTGTTTTATAAGAAATGAAATTTGACTTCTTTATTTAAAGCGTTAATTAATTGAAATTGGCTTTTGAGTAATTGTATATCTTTAAATAAAACACTTTTTAATCAGCAGTTGAAAGAACAGTGGTTGCGAGACGGAAACGATGATGGAACGATATTCCATCGATCGTGCGGCTCCAAATGTCAGGGTCTCACTCAATAAAATGTCTTTCATGCTAAGAGGATCTCCGATCATTGCTCAATTCCGCAATAGATGCTCGGAATTGAAAATATAACTTTCTTCGTCGCTATTAACTCTCGACAATCGCTCACATTTCCTTTAGTACTACAAAACCTTTTGCCACTAAATTAATCCTTCCCCTTTTTTCTTTTCAGATTTCAAACTTGGGTGGGGGATCTTGATAAAAATAACGCACATTATCATGCACCTAGAAACCCCTGTCCGAATCTCACGACTCAATTTGAATGTTGATTTTCTGGTGTGGGCTGAATTTTGAAACCAACTTTAATGTAATAAACATGTTTATGTTTTTGTTATTTGTTTAATGAGAAAACTTTAATCATTCTTTGTACTTTTGTTGTTGTTGTTGGTCATAAAATATTTCGCACGAACTCAAGTTTGATTTGTGGATGAATGAAGAAAAAAATATATCTCACGAGTAACTTTTCTTTTCAATTAAATTGTGTACGCGTGTTTATTTTTATCCGCTGATTATGAAATGACAAATGAAATGCGGCTTGCAGTTTTAATCAATATTTATCGTCGTCGGTCCACAAGTTAATAGAAACACACGACGTTTCCCGTAATGTTATCAACTTAGTCGAAATTACATTTCTATGACCCAGTTGTGCAGCGGGAGTTTTCAACCGGTGGTACATTTTTTTTCGTTTATAAAAATAGTGCCACTGAAACGCTTTTTTTTTTTTGCAAAAACGTAAATGTTGCGTTGCAAAAATTTTGTTGCATCGATATTACGGCTGTCTGAGTACATTATGGAAAATGAGAACACCCTCGATTACGTATTCATGATCTCCAACTTATGGCTAGAAAAAGCCTGTTATCTTACCATTAAATATGTATTTTCAAAGAATTTACTCGCGTACACAACTACTTTTTTCTCTCTCCTTCTTTCTTACTTGAACTGTTTGAATTTCAACGTAATGAAATATTTGGCGATGGGAAAAAATGAAATGGAACAAAAGGAAAATATTTGCGAAAACATGTTCAAACGATTTGTCGTCAAGATTTTGCAAAGATAAAACTGAAAATTGGTTTGAACGTGGTATTGAAAAATTCATAGAATTAGATAAAGGCTTGGTATGTTATAATTGTAATAAAAAGCTCATTGAGCAGCTGCTATAAATTCAAGCTGTTTTTAAACATCAAATATTGATCCAGGTGAAACATCGCGATAAGTTAGTCGTAGGTGAAGGATTTTACATAAAGGATATATCTCTGAGAAAACGAGCCGAGAAATATGAGCTTTATAATTTATGCAAGGTTAACCTCTAGTCTTCGTTTTTCCCGTCTAATATCGATTCTCTCATTACTTTACGATAGGTTTAATTTTAATCCAATACCAAGCTCTTTTATTCTTAGTTGAACCATCATTTTTCAAACCATTTAATATTTTTAGTGCCTGCATTATTTTTAGTTTTTTTGTTTTATAACATTCTTCCAATTTTTATTATATAAATAAAAATCATTCAGAAGAAATATTCATTTTGGCTCGACGAGTTTGGAGGTTTGAAATTGTTTTCATAAGAGTTGAAATGATCTTTTTTGAAGTTTTGCAAAATTGCATCAAGTGTACTTTGGTGTGCATCAACATTCGAAGATTTGGGTGGGAAGGAAAACAAAAATTTGACCAAATATACGATCGGTTCGATGAATCGTTCACGTTCAGCCCGGGGAATCTACGAACGGATACGCGTCACGTCTCTATTTTCGTGTCGCACACGAAAAGAACCGGTGCCCTCACCGTCGAGCCACTGCATCCGGCGCGGCATCGCGAACAGGAAGCTAAACAACTTTTACTCACAACTTTTTTTCCGCTGTCAATTATTTCGATACTTAAAAAACCCACACAAAGAAAACGTCTGTTTGTGACGTTTAAATGACACTTTTATATGTCACATAAGTTTAAGATATGACAACGTGTTTACCGCATATATGCAGGCATATATAGATACATATATCAATTCGAATACACAAATGTATTTTATTTTTGGTTTGATTTGTGAAATTTCCATTCGGAAGTTGAATTTTTAATTTTCATAACAGTTCAATTGAAAAATAAACATTTTTGAATTTTGAATGAAATTTTGGAACATATTTTTTACTAAGGTATAATTTAACGTCGGATGTTGAAACGAGGCATCAGAAAGTGACACAGATTTTATTGCATGAGCAACCATTTTGCTCGATTCCCCGAAATGTTCGTGTTTTTAAGAACAAATGTAGAAAAAAAGTCTTTCATTTTAGAGATGAAATAATCTCTGGGTCAATTTGGCTGGATTTAGAAGAAAAAAAATCTACGATCATCCTACTGTGAGTTTTTCCGGCCGCTTCCGGGAACGGCCTTGCTCTTTTTACTCTGAACGTATCCTCGGACAAAGAGCAGCCGAAGAATTTCCAGTTGGATTCAATTTATGTTACATGCGCCCCTACCAATCTTTTTCCGAACTTTGGTGTCCTCGAAATAAATTAAGCAAACGGAATGGAGAAAAAAGGCTTTGTTAGATTTTTTGGATCGTCGGATTAGTCGAAAGTCAACTTCTGCAATTCAAATTTTGTTTTCAAGCTCATCCTCAGATCGGTGTTCCTTTTTTTTTCATCTTTTTAATTAATTTAACAGGTTTCATTCGGTTGATGTTTTTTTTTTTATGAAACGAATTAATTTTGTGGATCGTCAAAATTTAAAGAAGAAAATTAAACAAAAACACGGCATTTTTTAATGACTCAAAACTAGTTTGAAAATGCATCAGATTAATGCAGGGCGATTAAGGATATAAAAAGATTGATGACTGAAGAAATTGACAATTTTATTTCATCCGAACGTAGAACAAAAAGTAAACTTGAGAAGTCGTAATCTGGTTAATAGCTCAGACTTACAACTTTTCATACGAAAAGTAAATTAGTTTTTCAAGCTAATAAAAACCACGGACTGAAATAAATATTGGGAACAATTGAGAACTATGAAAGAAAAAGTGATACACGAAGATTTTACTTTTATTTATAAGTCGCGTTTATTTATACTGTTACTTTCGTCAGAATCATTGAAATATAAATAAAACGCATGTTTATCGAGAAAACTAATTTTTCAATTTTTCTTTTTGCAGGGTTGAACATGGACAACAGCAACGTTTCGATGTCTTCGATGGGACCTCAAAGTCCGCTGGACATGAAGCCTGACACTGCGAGTTTAATCCCAGGAAATTTCAGTCCCAACGGGCCGAACAGTCCAGGGTACGAAAAACATAAAAAAATATTTAGTCGCTAATTTGAAGTCAACTCAGAGTTTTTGAAAAACATCACAAAGTTATTGACACTGTTTCAAATTGTGCGAAACAAACACAAATTGTTGGGATCATAAATTTAGAAAAAAAAAAATTCCCTCGAAAAGAAATAAACGTTTCTCGAATAAATGTCGCGAATAAAAAAAAGAGAGAAAAAGAGAGCAGTATTTATTCACTTCGTGTCCGCGCATAAGATATAGTTAAAAAAAAGTGCAACAACTGCTGAAAAACTCCGGGACATTATCTTATCAAAATTGTATCATATATATGTTGTGTATCAAGGTATACAGTGCATAGAAGATATATTCACTTTTGAGTAAATGTTATGTCTAACTCACGTTGCTATAAGTAAATGGGATTTGAGAATATAAAGTAATCTAACATTAACGTTATCTTTAAACACAATTTTTGCCCTAGTTTTGGACTTTATACAGAATCAAATATTTATAATCCCGTTTTAAGTTTGGGTTTCAGTTTTGATAGTGACTTTTAAATTGTCATGTGAACAAAAAAAATGGAAAGTCTATAAAAACTATAATAACACAATAACATCATAAATTTCCATCCTTCAATTTCAATAATTTCGTCATCCAATGTTAATTCTCATTCGTTCAACTCGTTTCAGAAATTTAAATACAAAGGAAAACAATTGCCCAATATTTGAGTTATATCAAGTCACTTCTTGAACTAATTTAAATTAACGACGCATCTCAAATTCAAATTAACAAACGCCTGAGACAAAAAAAAATATACAATGAATGGAATAAATATCGTTAATTAAAATGAAAATTGTCGTTCAAAAATTTGATTGTATTCAGTTTCAAGATTATTGATTGCAAACTGTTGATTCAAATTGATTTAATTAATGGATATAAGAAAAATGGGGTTAAAAAAATTTTGCTAATAGAAATGTTAATTTTTCAGGTCGTTCGGAATTGGATGCAGTATTTTGAGCACCTCGCCAAGCGGTCAGAACAAGACGAGCGGCTCGCCGTACCCGCCAAACCATCCCTTATCCGGAAGCAAGCACCTCTGTTCGATCTGCGGCGACCGAGCAAGTGGAAAGCATTACGGTGTTTATAGGTAAAACGGATAGATTTGTCCCAACCGACAACCCTCAATCTCGTGTGACTTTTCTTACAGCGCTCCGCTGTAAAACGACGGGCATATCGACGTGCTTCGGTTTCTTGCATTTCCATCTGGCATAGTTCAAGGTCGAGCGAATCGCATACTTGACTGCGGTTTTGCAAATAAGTAGCATAATCATGTGGCAGGCTTAATAACTGTGCTACCGTCTCAGGCGCTCACTTTTTCTCAAAATGGTAATGCGCGTCAAGAAAATATGTCACTCACGCCAAAGCGAACTTGCTTTTCATAAAATCATTATTCTTTCACAATAACGCGCACTTTTATGACCGCTCTCGTGAAATGTGTTCTGATTTCGAGGCGTTTTCACGGAGATATACGAGTTTGAAATGAGAATATTATTAAAAGCACGTTTTTTTGTCTTCAGACATAAATCAAGGAGAGAGAAAGAAGAAAGGCCAGGCGCGTGTTACGCCATGTATCATAAAAATGGGATGCCATGACGGTGCGCTTGGATTTATTGTTATGCCTAATATCAAAGCCGAGGAAAAGCTTCAAAATAGACTGTAAAAAGTGAGAGGCGTGTCGTGTAACAGGAGGGAGTGAGAGCGCACGAGAAGCGCGAACTTAACATGTGATATATTCTTCCTCCTCCGCCATCTCTGGCGCAGATCGTAACATGCTTAACCTTGGACTTGCTAGTCGCGAATACGCGCGCCGAGTTGTTATGTATACGAGGTTACAAGGCGTCTACCCACCCGTAGTTCCTTCTAAAGAAAAAGCCTGGCTAGCTGATTAAGCGATCACGGCCATTACCAGGGATTTGTCGTTTCACTTTTGCCTATTCGACTCCCTTTATTTCATTCAAACTTGTTCTTTCTTTCTTCTTGTCAATCACGACGGTCAAATGAAATCAATCTAATTGTGCAATTTCGTTGCAAAATTTCTTTCAAAATTTAATTAATTTACATTCTTCTTAATTGTGATAGACCTTTTTTTTCCCCAGGTTGTGAATCGATAATTCTTCTGTTTTGGCAGTTTTGGTTTTCGAACAAAGGAATCAAGATTAGAAGACTGAATAGAAAAAGAGGCAAAAGGGGGGCGACACGTACAAATGCGTGACCATTTTCATACAGATTTTGACGTTCCATCCATTGTGATGTTTTTTCGAGCTGTTGTCATCAATGGTGATTGCATACGCGTAACACACCTATTTGAATATACAAACAGCTGCATAAGAAGTAGCTCATACATGATTCTCACGTTAGAGCTGCATGCTGCAATCAATAACATGCAACGATCAAGATGAATAAGGTTGTTCTATCGCAAGACCACATCGCGCAATTGAAATTTTATGAACCCATCGATTGTTTTGTTATTTTATGCACAGTTCAGTCAATGATCAATGGGATTTGCAAAAAAAGTCATTCAATTTTCTTTGCCAGACACGTTTTTCTTTCTGCAACTCTTAACCTTTTCTATTACTTTTATCGAAGAAAAAGTAGTCTATAGATGTTTAAATAAATAAGGCAACTTTCAGTTTTTATCATTTACAAATAAAAGAAATGGAAATGTGTGTTGAAAAATAATGATTGACATGGATATTGAACATTGATACGAAATTCGAGTATGATTTTTTTTGAATTTTAATAAAGAAAGTTTATCAAAGCTGCGTGATATAATTGTGCATTTCAATATAGAGCATCGAAGCGTTTAATCCCTGATCTCTCTTTCTATACCGTTCAATTTAATTTCGAATTTTTTTATTCAAGCGCATCCATTGTAAAATCTGTCCCGAGTGGTTGCCACACAATCGTATATCAATGAATATTAATGCGCAAAAATGATGATCAACCACGGCTCATTTATCGGCAAAAAATTTTTCGAAATCAAAAATATAGCCAGATTAGTTACGGCAGGGTCATGCACAGGCGACCTAAAACCCTGCAGATGATCTACCGGCTGCTGTTCCGTACGGACGTAATTACAAAACTATCTTTTCAACATACAATTCGTTCTTTTTGTTTTGAATAAAACAAAAGATGAAAACTGCTATTGAAAATGTTTTATAAAAATGGATATAAAAGTTGATTTCAAAGATTGGCACAAAAGAAAAAAATATAACTTTTTTTTCGCAAACTTAATAAAAGTTCATCGAAGATAGGATAATAAATTGAGCTTTTTAATCTCGAGCACAACTAAGTGTTTGATCTCTGACACCTCTTTCTAAGCCGTTTATACGATTTAACATTTTTTCCATCCAAGCGGATCCATTGTAAATTAACTTCTCTTTTATATTTTGAAAAATTTTTACTCTAAATTTAATTTTTATTCCATTTTATAAAGTTAATTTTTTCATTCACCTCCTCCCCTATCTTCAAGGTAATGAACTCAACTAAAAAATTACCTTGTCGAGCAGAATTTTG
The DNA here is from genome assembly GCA_025266255.1 of Trissolcus basalis. Classification (NCBI taxonomy): domain Eukaryota; kingdom Metazoa; phylum Arthropoda; class Insecta; order Hymenoptera; family Scelionidae; genus Trissolcus; species Trissolcus basalis. The sequence goes on from JAAMPD010000245.1 coordinate 11,222, forward strand.
ATGTAAAATGTAATAGGAGTAACAGATTTCAATATGACTTCTTTATCTCTCGCTGCTTAAGGTGTAAGGATTTTTCTCTCTTTATGTTTCAATACAACAAAAGAATGAAGTGCGACAGCATTTTTAGTAAAGCTGGGTATACAAGAGAGACAAAAAATTTAAATACAATTTTTCTCGCAAATTGAAAAAGTTAATTAGAGTTTGTCACCTTAAGAATTCGATGACCTCTTTTGCTTCAGCACTGTCTTTATCCCCAATTTTGTTTAAACGTGTACGTCTCACAAGAGTTATTAATATTTTTTAAAATATTCAACTACTAATCAATAAGTATGATGATGCGCAAATGAATCTTATTTGTCGACAAAGATTTTGGAAATCGAAAACTGTGCAAGCTAATTAATCATGGCAGGGTCACGTACGTTCGCCGACCTACAAGTTTGCAGATGATCTATCGGCCACATTTTAAGCGGCTCTCGTCTTTTAGTGTTCTTATTTGTCACTGCTGGAAACAACATGCATCCCAAATCCCCGAGGCTTTGTTAAGATAAAAAATATCTTTTCATGCAAGGTTATCTGTTGTTTTAAAATTGCTTTTAAATGTCAATTGGTTTGAAAGAAATCTGTTAAGATTTGACAAAATAAGACGAGATTGAACTTTAAAAAACGTCCAACTGACAGTTTCAAATATGTGATTAAATTTGATGTTACATAATTTGAATTTTGATTGAATTCAAATGTTTGTTAATGTTATTTTTTTAGTCTAAATATTACGAATTATAAATTCCATAATTCAGAATTAGATGATGTAATTTCAAATATGATCAATAAAAATCATAACTGAAATTGAAATTGTATATATAATCTATACCTGAAATACAAAGTTCGTAATTTGAAGTAGATGGGATAGAAACTATGAAATTCAGTAAAATAGTTATGAATAGTTTTAATAATTGAGGCTCTAATTATGGTACGTAAAATTTAACTGTTTGACTTGAACTGTGTAAGGGCATCAAGTCCGATCCCTTGTGGTTAGATTGATTTAAACGCAAAGTTATGGATAGCAAGCGTCAAAGAAAAGATTTCAATGCCGCCCGGGGGGTATTGAAAGTAATCTTCGTGCAAATTTAAATTAATAAATTTATCGTTTTTTCTCTCTGTTAAGACTTATTAATAATGTTCCAGCGTGATTTTAAATTCTCGTAAGAAAACATCACAGATCTCAATTTTTTTCCTTTCCAAACAAAAGTTTTTTTATAAGAAGATTCAGAACATGCATCCAAAGCAGTTTTTTTTATTTCGTTGGTTCCCGGCTTTAAACACTTTGATAGATTTCTTCATTTTTAAATCCAAAATTTTTTCCCAAATTCAGTCTTCAAATTTTCTACATTTAATCTACATTTAAAAAATGAATATACATACCTTTAAGATTGAGGCGTAAAATTTTTGCTGTTTAATCGTCTTTAGTGCCGGGTAAAAAATTGTTTGCTTGTAGACGGTACATTGTTGTTAAAGTTGGAATTCAATTTATTTTTCTTCGTGGTCCTTTGTATTTTATTTTCAAAAATATCGTTACCAAAAATGGTTTTTAACTCCTTAGTTTCATAAGGTCTGCCGTCAATGAGTATCGAATCCTGTTTAATCTTAGCTTCGATTCCATTAGGAATAAAATTTTTTATAATATTGCGAAGATAAATTCTGGTTCTCCTTTCCTCATAGTTAAGATCATTGTCGATTGTGAAGCCGGGGTGGTCAGTCTGAATAATCTCTTTAAATACTCTTGATTTATATGTTTTTTTAGAAAATCTTACAACGATTGGACGGCATTGGGAAGTACTGTTCAGACGAGATATGCTATCAATTTGTGATTCTTCTAATTCCGGGTCGTATGCCTTCAGTATGTTGAAGACATTATCAAACAGTCTTTTATTAAAATCATTGGTATCTCGAATTTTAAATAGAATCATATTTTTTGCCTTCGATGCTTTACTTAAATCGGCTAATTCGCCTTTTAAATATTTGATTTCTGTTTTTAATATTTTTTTTTCTAATACGAGTTCATAAGCTCTATTTTGGAGCTTTTCGAAATCTGTTGTAATTGTTGAAATTTCATTTTGATTCCAATGGACAACTTTGTCGTTTAATGTCTGAATGCTCAGTGTGAGATTTTCTAGTAATTGTGGAAGACTCTCGTAGGAATTCTTTAATGACACAACTGACATGGTGATAATGCAGGAAAAACAATTCCAAATTCCAAAAATCACTAATCGTATGCACAAACTGTGGTCGGACACTTTCGGAAACTGATTTCAGATTTCGGTATGATCAAGAGTCAGTTACACTTGTTCTGAAGAGCAACGGCCAAAGACGTCTGATCGAGTCGATGGTCAGAACTGAACTCGTCATCAGGGGGTCGAAGTGTCATATTGATCAACCCTTTCCCTTAACGAGCAAAAGTTGTTTTGTAAGATGTAACAGTAACAGATTTCAATATGACTTCTTTATCTCTCGCTGCTTAAGGTGTAAGGATTTTTCTCTCTTTATATTTCAATACAACAAAAGAAAGAAGTGCGACAGCATTTTTAGTAAAGCTGGGTATACAAGAGAGACAAAATATTTAAATACAATTTTTCTCGCAATTTGAAAAAGTTTTCCTTCTCTTTTCCTTTAGCACTGTCCTCATCCCCAGTTTTTTGTAAATGTGTGCGTCTCACAAGAGTTATTAATATTTTATTTTTTAAAATACTGAACTACTAATCAATAAGTATGATGATGCGCAAATAAATCTTATTTGTCGAAAAAGATTTTGGAAATCAAAAACTGTGCAGACTAATTAGTCATAGCAGGGTCACGTACGTTCGCCGACCTACAAGTTTGCAGATGATCTATCGGCCACATTTTAAGCAGCTCTCGTCTTTTAGTGTTCTTATTTGTCACTGCTGGAAACAACTTGCATTCCCAATTCCCAAGGCTTTGTGGAGATAAAAAACATCTTCTTACACATTGCTATCTGCTGTTCAAAAAATATTTTTCAACCAAAGATTGAAAAACTAAAAAATTCGAGATGCAAATAATGGTATTGTATTTGAAAATTTGTCCTTACCTGGTGGAAGATATTTTATCGCGTGCATATTCAATCACAAGTAAAAATCTTATCGCAGGAGAAAATTTGATAAATTTTTCGTCTGGAGAAAATCTTGTTGGATATAATGGGATTTGATAAAGCAACTCGTGGTTTATCGTCCCTTCACAAATAAACGGATTCGTGAACTAATAAAGGGCAGCAATACAATGAAAATTATTCTACGACGCAATTTACGAGGTTCCAAGAAAATTTTACCCCTGGCTGAAAACTATTTTTAGAACTTTTGTTCGGCAATTTTCAACTCACGATTCTTCCTCCGTCCTTTTAATTGAAAAGACATGTTAAAAAACATGTAAACCTTGAAAATACAAACAACATTTTCGTCCATTTTTCATTAACACTCCACTTGGTAAATTAAAATGAATATCAATTATTGAATATATAATTATTTCTAACAGAAAAATGTTAGAAATTGTGTTATCAAAAATGAAAGAAATAATTTAGAGAAATTTGTGTAACTATACGCGCGTCAACCCCCTGTTTACAATGATTTAACTGTTTTAATTAAAATAATATCAAACGTTATACTTTGCAATTTCATTTGCATTTTCAGAAATGTAGATATGGATCACTATTTCGATGTACGAATTTTATTTTGAACATACGCTTGCACTTTTTTTATATGTTCCGAGAGTTGAAACGACTTGAAATTTTGTACACTTGTACGTCGTGATCAGATCTGCTCTGAGAAAATATGGCAAGGCTGCGAAATCAAATCAATTGTATGTGTACGAATTTTCAATGCCCACCGGGCGAACTGCATCTGAGATACGCTTGCACTTAGTTTTTGGTAATGTTCCGAGAGTTGAATCGACTTGAAATTTTGTACACTTGTAGGTCGTGATCAGGTCTGCTTTGAGAAAAATTGGCAGGGCTGCGAAATCGACTCAATTTGTTGAAGTTTGTTGAGTTGAATCGACTTGAAATTTTGTAGACTTTGTAGGTCATGATCAGATCTGCCCATAAGATCCCATAAAAACAATTCTGGGATGGGATTTTACGGAATTTTATGGGATCCCATATAATCCCATAAAATCCCACAAGATCCCATAAAAATGTCTGAAAAAATGTCTCTCGAAATGGCGGACGCAGCGGCGATACATTTTTTTATTATAGGTAGATTAATTTAAGAACTAATCAAATGATTAAGAAACCGTTTTTAATTTCATAATTCTTTTTGTTTTACAGTTGCGAAGGTTGCAAAGGCTTTTTTAAAAGGACCGTAAGGAAGGACTTGTCCTATGCATGCAGGGAAGAACGATCTTGTATAATCGATAAGAGACAGAGGAATCGGTGTCAGTACTGTCGTTATCAAAAATGTTTGACGATGGGTATGAAACGAGAAGCTGTGCAAGAGGAGAGACAACGTAAGGATGGCGACCAGAGCAAAGTCGAGAGTACGAGTAACCACTCTGACATGCCAGTGGAACTTATCCTGGAGGCTGAAAAACGCGTTGAATGCAAAGCAGAACTCCAAGGCACTTATGAGGTAATACTTTATAAACCACGTTATCTCAAGAAGCATCAAGGTGACGTTGTCCCTTTTTTCAAATTTAAATGTTCATAAAAAATATCATTTCCGATGGTTTCGCTTTGAGTTTTATGACTTTTTAAGGAGTTCTTATTTTGTTTCACGCAATTACGTTATCAAAAACCTTGAGGAAAAAAAGTATTATTACTTAACATTCGAAATAAAGAAGGAAATATTTTATCGTTAAAATGACAAGACTATTTTTTGTTTGATACTAAAAATCAAATTGAGAATCAGATTATTGAATTTAAAATGTGAAAGAAAAAATTGGCAAGGAAAATATTTTGATCAAAAAGTTTGTGGATGTCGCAATATTGAAGAGGTTGGTTAAATTCGCGAAATCAACAGCGACATCCTTTTGGAGTAATCGTTTGAGTATACGCCTTTCACTCTCAAAACGGGCCAAGCAAAAGAACTGAGATCCTCTTATGGTATGAAACTTTGGCTGAAATTTCGGACACGATGAAAGAAAAGTGAAACGATTTAGAATCGGACGAAACTGATTAAGCTTAAGGGGGAACATATGAGTAAAGAGGTGAAAATAAGACCTTATTTTAAATGAGTATAACTTTGAAAGTATAGATTCAATCCTTATGTCAAAATATACAATGGATTTAGCAACATTCAAAGAATACTTTATTTCCTTGAAACTTTTAATTTTAATTTTGAAAACAAAACGGCTGTACCGAATTGGGAAAAAATGTATTTTTTCAGTTAAAATTGTGACTTAAAATTTTGTTTACAACGAAATAAACAAAGAAATTATAAAAAAACTCTATTGTATCGACTTTGATTTATCGATTTTCATTGGAAACTCGCTGATATATGATGGCAACCGAAAACTGCTTTTAAAAGAAGGTGATTGAATAAAATTATTAACATTTCATTGTTTATAGAGAAAAATCAAAGTTTCAACGGATTGACTTTCAAAATTAAACTCATTCAAAATAAGGTCTTATTTTCATCTATTTACTCATATATTCCCCCTTAATTCAATAACACAAATCGAAAAAAATTGTGTCATTGGTTTCAAAAAAAGAAACGTCTAATCAAAAAACGTGGTAATTTTTTATTCCAACCTATCATATCGAATTATAAAACTTTTCCTAACAAGATACAGAGCTTCTTAAATCGAACTTTCGTATTGTTCGATGTGAAAAGAAGTTTTTGCAAAGAAAAGAACTGAAAGTCTTTTTTTGAAACTGCACTTTCTTTTGACTTAGGATTACAATGAGAATGGCAAAGTGAAAAAGTTAATTGGATTGAATTCGGGAATAATTCATGTCAATTTTTATTTTTAGAACCCGGTGACCAGTCTGTGTAACCCAACGGATAAGCAGTTGCTACAGCTCATAGAATGGGCGAAGCACATCCCTCACTTCTCGAGCCTCCCCCTGGAGGATCAAGTGCGGTTACTGCGAGCTGGTTGGAACGAATTGTTGATCGCAACATTCTCGCATCGTTCGGTTGATGTCAAAGACAGCATCGTTCTAGCGACTGGGATCACTGTACACAGGAATTCTGCTCAACAGGCTGGCGTGGGTGGCATTTTCGACCGTGTCTTGTCAGAATTGGTGTCAAAGATGCGGGAAATGAAAATGGATAAAACTGAACTCGGTTGTCTCAAGTTAGTATTTTATTTTTATCCAACATCTTAACTCTGAATAAATCCTTACAAATCACATTTTTTCAATTATTAATTTAACAGACTTCGAAACTTATTTTCAGTCAGTTAATATTTTACTTTAATTTTATATTTATTGATTTTCTGTTACTATTTTTCATTTTGTTTTAATGTTTATTTTATGGTTACTATATTTTTTTATATGTGAACTAAATTTGTGCTTCTTTTCTTGCAGGTGTATTATTCTTTTTAATCCTGACGTTCAAGGTTTAAAAGCGCGTCAAGAGGTGGAAGTGTTGCGGGAAAAAGTGTACGCAGCATTGGAAGAGTACACACTTCTAAACAAGCCCGACGAGCCTAAACGATTTGCGAAACTACTGCTACGTCTGCCATCTCTCAGGTCCATCGGTCTCAAGTGCCTGGACCACTTGTTCTTCTTCAAGCTCATTGGTGACATGCCAATCGATGACTTCTTGAAGGAAATGCTGGAATCATCGTCCGACAATTAGGAAAAATTGGTGTGTCCCGAGTCCGGGCACACCGACGCGTAATCGCTGTTTGTTCAACGATAATGAGAGTCTCGTCAAAACAATTCAGAATGCAATCTTACCTTCTCTCAATCGTTCACATATTTAATTCATTGAAGAAAACGAACTGCGCAGTTTAAAACTGATACCTTCGGATACAATATCCAAAGTTGCTGTGCTTCAAACTTGCAACGAGCGACATGAAGAAATTCGAACGGACCTAATCGTACATTTTGTCAGTTTTGTTTTAATTTTTCTTGTATAAAAATAAGCTTTTAAACGGCGAATTTATTTTCGTGCATGTATATTTTGATCGAATTTCTTCATGTGTCATTTTTTTCTGATTGAATAGTACTGTTTAAGAAGTACTGATCAAATTATGTCGTATGGTAATAGCAAATATCCGATCTGGAGCCAATAATATAAATATTACAGTTTATTGACTATGACTATGGTCAGTGAAATGTGTAAATTGCAAAATTGTTAATTTTTAGGCGATTAATTTAAGCGAAATGCAATAATGTGTCTGTGAGCACAGACCCTCAAATTTATTTGTCAAAATTGCGTGCAATTAAATTTGTATTTGGTTTTAATATGTTGAAATTCTGAAAAATATATATTTTAATGTTTGGTTTTTAATTTATTGCTTTCGGTGCGATAAATTGTCGTTTGTTTTTTTACAAAATTTAATTGTTTCGGTTGATGAATTTTGCTTCGAATCGGATTACGAGCGACGGTATTTTGACTTTTTCTTTTGTTTCTCAAACGTGAGTTTGTACGTAAATCTTATGATAGATTTGTTTTGATTTATTCAAAACAGTGAAATTTAATGTAAAATTTACATTAACTGCAGATGAAATTCATGCCTATTACGAGGTTCGCGTTCAAAGTTTTATGTCAAGTTTAATTTATTTTTATTTTTTTATCACATTTTATTATATACTGCAATAATACCTTTTTGAATAATACAGTTTCCTGTTTTAATGAATTTTATTTATTTCCAACTTGAATTCACAAAATAAAAGTTAAGATTGATCCTGTAGAATTCTCAAATTTTGATTGATTTAACTCAAAAGGAATTTTTTAACAGACAATGGGTATGAGTTGCAGTGATTAATAAACTGTTTCTGTTGCAAGGAACGATAACCTCGGTATCTTAAGACCATTTTATATATATTTAAACATAGCAATCCGTTACTTCTACACCTCATTAGCGTTTCTGCCTATGTTATTATAGTTTTCTTCCGGTTCTTAAATTAATCGTGTCATTAAATAGAATACATATAATGATCCTCTTCTATTATTTATTAGCATCATTCGAAACTAAAAAAAATTAATTTAAGTTGATCGGTGAACGTGTAACTTTTATTCAGCGTTTAATGTTTCTTTTATTTTTATTTGCTAATAAGGACTGTCGAACATTCAATGCTTTAGTTTCATATTTTTTATACATTTGGAAAACTGTATGCTTGTAATTGAAAACGATTTTTGCGTGACATTAAACTTAAAACTATAGAGAATATAAATCAATAAGTCAAATTCAAACTGTAGATTTTTATTCTTGTTGTAGCAACTTACGATGGAAAATAATGTGACTTTGGCTTTAAAAAAAATCTTTCTCAGAAACCAACAAAAAAGAATTATTCAACGTTTTTTTAGGATTTAGTATGTTTTTTTGTCTGTATTATAATTCAAGTTTCATTACCGTTTTGAATTGTCCAAAAATAACAATCGCATCTCTCGTAATGCATACACTTTTTTTAGCCAATGTCATGTTATTGTTGATAATGTATAACTTTCAAGTGTAAGTAAATCAAGTAAAAACAAATACTACGATAACTATTGAAGTAATGTAATAAATAAAAAAAAACTATTATATATTATGGAACATGATTCTATTTTTGCGCAAATGCTTACTATATTGTTAGTTGTTGGTTATTGTTATCCACTTGATGAGATTTTTTAATGTTACAGTATCTATCACAATGGAAATTTAAAGTGTATATATTTCAAGAAAAACAAACTCGTAAAAACTTCTCGTGAAACAAAACTCTGAATCTTGCCCGTTTTTCATTTGTCGCGCATGACGCCGTAATTGAAATGCCGATGGATAACGAAAAATCAAGTTTATGATTTCCAATGTACGTAAAATAAATCTATTCTAACAAATTGTTCCTCCAATTTTTTACCTTTTCCCAAATCATTAATGTTAAAATAAACAAAATATTAAAAATACCATACGTGTTTTAAATAAAATATTAAAAAATGATATATTTTTTAAAAATTATTCACTCGTTTTTAAAGGTCGAAAAAAAAGTGTCATCAAATGTGAAAATCGAATTGAGAAGAACGTCAATTTCGTAATTAATTGAATGAGATGACTTAATCATTTTCAATGATTCTTGACATACAAAAAATAATCGATTAGAAAGCCTCTCGCGGTTACAGATACGGACAGTCAATGTAGTACACGTAACCACACCACACAAAACCCCGCGCGAGAGGAACATGGCGGAAAGCGGGGTGTACAATAGGTACACGATTTGGAGTACCGCCGCGGACCGCTGAAACTTGGGCAACGGCAATGAAATAAAGTGCGAATGCGTGCGCCGACGCGTGAGAAATCACGCCGACGAAGGAATAATAATAACAAATCCGAAATCATAATACTTGCATCCGAGGCGAAAGTGAGCGTCAATGAGAGTTCGCGAGTGAGCCGTCCGAGTGGCAACCGAAACCAGGCAGCATGGATTGGGATGCGATCAAGATCACGGGCATGCAGCTCACAGACACCGAGTACAGATATTACGGCGACATGTTTACGTATTGCTGCGAAAACGCCGACACCGAAAACGTACCCATGGTCAATGTCATGAACCTGCTTTCTTCTGCGAACCTGCCTCGCGAGGTCATGTACAAGGTGATTATCTGTCAGTTTTTTCAAACCTCGTTACATTGTCAATTTCATTGTTCGCTCCAACGTTTCTCACAACTTTCCTTTGTTGATACGTCAAACGTCAAAAAGTGAGGTTAGGACAAATGTCAATCTCAGCCAAGGTTTCTGGCTTGGAGAACAACAATTTCAAAACGTCAAAAAATCTGTCTGAGTTATTGTAAACAAACAATGTAAACAACAATGGTGTTTGTTGATGTGAATCTTTTAATTTTGATATTTATTTTGATGGAATTGTGAAATTAATTATTGAAATTGTGAAGTTGATAGACTCTGGTTTTGGTATTTCAGATTGTAGATATGTTTGGAGGGACGAAATACACTCGAATAAGTAGGAAACAGTTTTACGCAGCACTGAAGCTGGTTGCGGCGTACCAAGCTGGCTTGGAAGTAAACAAGGAAGCGATAACATCACCCCTGGATGAAATCGCACTGCCAAGATTCAACTGGCCGGCCAACAACGAGGAGAACAAAAATCCGGACCAATTTAGAAACTTGCCGCCCAGGCTGGAGGAAAGGGTTCCGGACAGCACAACCGAAAGCGAGAGCGATCCCGATTCGCCCCAGAGGACCGGAGGAAGCACCGAATCTCCCACGCCAACTAATAGTGTCACTCAGGAGAGAAACGATAATGTCGCTGAGGATTATGTCGCGGATAATGTCCCGAATACTTGGCAGCGACTTTTTGTTTCTGAAGAACAAAGACAACTTTTAGGTAACATTTAAAAAAATGGATTTTCAACAAGTTGTTCCCATCTAATTTGCGTCTGAAAAATGAGAAGGTCAGATTTTATGCGACCCAATAAAATTTGATTCAATGATGTATTGTACATGGAAATATGTTTTCATGGAATTTCGTAAAACGAATTTAAATGTTATTATGAACAGCAAGTAATTTTTTAATATCATTTGCAACGGCTAAAATAATTTAATTCCGAAGAATTGTCGTTTGACATTTTTTCCCTGGAAATTCAAAAAGTGAGCTTCGTTATCAGCATTAATAATTTCATTGAACGCAAATTGATACGATCGAAAAATTGTTTTTCATTTTCATTATTAATTTTAAGTCTATAAAGTTTTACTTTCATATATCATAAAGTAGATAATTAGATTGAACTTTACCGACATAAAAACAAATTGAAAATTTACTACAATAGTAATAAGTTAATTTAATATACTGCGAGAGATAAGATAAAATTAATTAAAACTAACTTTTAATAAAGTATAATTATAGTTTTACCTTATAAAATTATATAATTATGCTTCGCCTTGTATGAGTTTGCAAATTTTTATTTAATCATACATATTCAAACATGGGAAAATGATTACAATTAGTCGTTTCGTTATAATTATAATTCGGGCAATGATTTGATTGATATTCTTTTTTAGGCACGGAAGAAGAAAGTTCAGAACGTCACACAAGCGACGAAGGTGAAGTTGATCCGGAGATCTGTTCTTTTCCACCGGACGAAATTTATATAATCAACGACGAGCTGCTGGATTACTACAAAACACAGTTCACCCAGATGCAACCGGATCCTGACGGCTTGTTGGCTGGTTCAGTGGCCAGGACTTTTTTTGAAAAATCTCGTTTGCCAGTGACAGAATTACGCAGGATCTGGCAGATGGCTGATGTTACACGAGACGGTGCTCTTAGTCTACAAGAATTTTATGTTGCGATGCACTTAGTGGTATTGAGAAAGAACCACATCTCTTTACCGGATTCGTTACCTCCTTCGCTGGCGAATATCATCACGAAACCTATTATACCACCTCCGTTACCCGCGGTTCAGGTCGCTCCTGTACCACCTCCTCCGGTTGCACCTAAGCAAATCAATTCGCCAAGTTCGGTAATTAATTATAGAACAATTACTAAATCAGTTGCACTTAAGTAAATTAAATGCCAGAATAATCATGTACTTTGAATTATATAACTGGAATGATAACATCAGTTGAAATTCAATTAATGAAAAATTGGTTTTTAGACTGAAGCACCAGAGAAGAGTAAAGAGTGGACGAAATTTGTTGATTCACCAACCGGGACTGGAAGCAGTAGTACGTTGACAAGTCCTGGACCGAAACCTGTGAACTTTGATTTTCACAAAGCTGCGGTCGAGAGCAATCCGAAAATTTTGCATCCAGTGCCTCTGAGATTAACACCAGAAGCAAATATTTTGGCATCCACTGCAAACGGGGCTAGCTCAAATAATGGGTTGAGTTTGAGGGACGATGAGATTTCTCATCACACGACTACGACGCTGATTCAAAGACCGCTGGCGAAAAAACCTATTGTATTGGACGAAAATATTGTCACGCCAAAAAAAGAACCTCCACCACCGCCTCCGCCTAGACCTTACAGGACTCACGCTAGGAGCTCAAGTCTCGATCTTAATAAATTAGGTTTTTATGATCAATTTGTTGATTTCATTTATGAAACATTAAAAAGTTTAGAAAATCTATTTGAAGGATAAACAATTTTAATGAAACCTGTATTTTTGTAGGTAAAAATGGACAGCAAGCTTTTCTTGGAGCACCACCTCTTGTCCCACCTAGAGTTTCGCCAGGAATTGTAAGTTTTGTATATTTTAAAGTGGAAGTCATAGAAAGACAAAAATGTTGATTTGTTTTATTTATTTATAATTGGATTACTAATTTTTTGTTTCTACAATACAAATCCTGTGTCATTAGGGATTGTATTTATCAAATAAATTTCAGACGTCGCCTCGCAAGTTGGTTGGTCAGAAAAGCGAAGGGGAAACTCAGAAGCCGAACAGTGATAACCAAGCCTTTGTCGCTGATTTTTCGCAGTTCTCACCCAAAAACGATGTTGTGGAAAGTACGAGTACGGAAAACAGTATTCACCCATTACAACAGTTTACTGGCATTTGTGGAGCTTTCCAAATTTATAGGAAGCCCAGTCCAAGTAAATCATTCATCAGGAACTATAAAATATTTTTTGTGTCTTTTTTATTTTCAACATGGTGTTGAGCACTTGTTTTGTTCACTTTCATTTCATTCGTCGATTCGTTTCAGTTGAGATTCAAATTTTGGTTCTGTTTTATTTTACAATTTTGTTAATCTGTTTCAAGCATGAAAAGAAAATTATTGGCATGCATAGAAATAAATGTATAATTTGTAAAACATCGGTAGTCTTTTTGCGATGCTTCTGAACAAATTGAACGATCATCTTTTCATGAGCACACCATGCATTTTTGTAGACATCGTTATCATTCATTCAATTTTGTTTTTACATTAACGTTAAGTAGTGATACAACTGGAGATGAAACTGTTCAATGTCGTTTCAGGACGAGAGGGTCAGGACGACGTTAGTCAGGAGGACATAGAAGAGGGTAAAAAGATGTCACTGCAAGAACTGCGCGAGAAAAATGCAGAGCTGCGACAAGTGTGCGAGGAATTGACCAAGGAATTAGCTAGTGCTTTGCAGGAGCGCATCAACTTACGAGCCAAGTTGCTGCTCCTGCCATGATCGTTATCAACTCCATTAACAACGTTGCATCGTGCGCTTTGAATGAAACACTCTTTGCTTTCATCGTTAGACACTCAACATCGCCAAAAACTTTCAACCTGTAATTTCGATCTATCTCAGAATTATCAACTATTCTTTGATCATCTTTAGTACATAATGAAACTTACCTTTATGAAACTTCTTTTTTCAACATTCCGTTTTAGCAAGCTCATCTAATACTCAAAGTCGAGAATAAGGACAATAACATGAAATCATTAAAACAGAACTCGATGTTTGTAGACTTGATAATTATTATTAATCGTACAACGGAGTGTTGAAAAAACGATAAAGATGAACTCTACTCATAAAAAATGGAAGAAAGTTAATTCTCGATTGAAAACTGCACTGATTGAAAAAAATGCCGAACCCTATAGAGTAGTCTGTAAAAGAACTGTTGGTTTGCAATTAAACAACTCAATTTAGCGTAGTCAATAATATTGGTATCCGATTACTCGGACGGATTGAAATAGTAATCATTTATCAGAAAGTAAACTTTTTAGTCAAATGCAGTTTTATAAAAGTCTGCGAAAGTATTAAGGAATAAAACTTTTTTTTACATCAGTGGGTAGCGGGAGAGGATTGCGGTGTACTCGAATTTCAGTCAAGTAGCTCGATGTTTTTAATTTAGAAAAGACTGTCTGTAAAAAAACGTTTATGAATTGTACATTATGCATATCGAGAGAAGCTTATTTGCGCACGTTGGGTCTCAAAGTCTTAGACATTGTTACGAGTTTTAAAACTTTAGAACCACAATTCGAAGGACATGTGTTCCCCTTTAAACATTGTTTCATCTAGTTGCATGTTCTTTTTTGTTCGATTATTTTTAATTGTTCTTATTTCTTATACACTGTGTTGAATTTTGTTGATGATCAAACTTTTCAAATAAGAATTTTAGCTTATGTCAATTTTTCAAGAAAAGTGAAATTCGTTTAATCTAATTTTGATTCAGTTTCACTGAACCAGTAATGAAATAGTGCAAATTTATTAGATCTACAAGTGAACTTGTAATCATTTTAGCGAGCATTTTGATATTCCTAGAATATCTTTATTAATTTATACAATTCGCTAGTCTGATAGCAATGATTTTTCTAAAATCTTTACAATGAAAGTATACGAAATTTTACAAGCTTATATGAATCTTTCTTACACGAGGATTGCTGTCAAACTAGTTAGTATTTTTCAATGAAACTAGGAACCATCCGATCATCAAAAGTATCATGTATTCATATTTATTTCTTACTTATTTAAAAAATTTACACGATGAAACCGATGTAAACTGTTAATAAATCATTCAATTGAAAAACCAAAGTATTCAACTTCTTCGTTTTGATTGATCAAAAATGTATTTTCATTTTCTTGCAATTCCATCTTTTAGCTTGAATAAAAATTAAACTTATAGACAATATAAATAGAACTTAGTGAAACATATCGACATTATAAAATGTATCATTCCATGATGAATCATCAAAAAATATATATATATTGCTTGCTATGAAAAAAATGAACTTCTTTAAAATTTAAAGAAATATTTCATAATTTGAAACATTATAAGCAATTAAAATTTGTTGGACTCATGTAATGAAAGAAACGAAACTTGTTGAGATACTGTGACATGATAAATATTGATGTGAAAAGAGTGAATTTTATTCTATAATAATTATATATACTTATAGCATCTATAAGCCAATAGCGAACTGTTAGGCAAGCGTTTGACAAATGAAAGAAAAGCGTATATTAAACTTTCGTATCGTACCACTGCAACAAAAATCGTGCAAAATAATTGTGCCACGTATTGTATCTTTGTAACATCAATTGTTGATTTGTCAATTGTGTTTCAAATTGATTGAACATCTACGATGACTGATCTATTTTTATCAAAAACAAAAAAAAGATGTAGTGCGTATCCATTAGTTATAAATTATGAATTAGTATAGCATGAAAAAGTTCGAATCGATATACGTTTAGGAATGTGTATTTTCCATGGCGAACTGGCTTACGTTTCTTTTATGTGCGAGGAAACAAAGTGATATGAGATATAATGATGTTGAATCATCAATTAATTAGATATTAGAGAGAAATGTTTTCCTTCGTGTTTTGTCATATAGTTTATTTTTCTATCGGGGAAGTAAAACGAACAGCGTCTAATAGTTGTTACAAATCATTTTTCATCAAAATGATTCAAATTTTATTAATATTTATAAAGAAAATCATCGAAACTTGTATAAATTGCATTCTATATAATGAATAATTATGTAACAGCGTTGTAACTTTTAGTTATACTTCGATTTGATATGGATTACCTTGCAGCATAGTTTCAATGTGGTGTCTCAAATAAGATGGCCCTTCAAATTCGTTTCTAATTTAAAAGATCTTTGAAACTACGCCAATCCAAATAGTCAAGTATTTCGAAATTACTGTATGCACCCAAAATTGTACGGTAGATAAAATGCGCTTCACGAAATGTCCACACAAATTATTTTACGTTTTTCCTGTATTCAGATTGAATCATTATACAATTTATAAAAATGGTTATACAACACGCAGTAAAACTAATATATCCTTCTTCTTTTCTTTAACAAATTGACAAGTTATTTTCTTCCACTCTATACAAAATCTTAAAGTAAGTTTGCTAAAAACGGAGGGGCGAAATGAAAAATGCTCGTTTAATCTCTTAACAACGTTTATTTGGATTTAACTTTGAATTAAAAAAAGAACTAAAATTACCAAGTGAAACAAATACAGTTGGATCATAAGCGAATTTCCATGCTAAGCACTAGTACATGAACATCCTCTTCTCAAACTTATTATTTTAACTAGACGGGGACAATTTGTTCCAAAAGAACGCTCGGTGTGAGCGCCAACAAAAAACCGTCTGAATTTATAGTTGCTGTTCTGGTGTTGCGGGACTGTTGAATTCAAATTTCAAAGCTCTGCTCCAAATGATCTCCGTTGAAACAAAATGTTTGAAACAATGATAAGAGATAAAGAGAGAGAGGCTTAGACAGAGAGAGAGAGAGAGAGGTAAAGACTGGAGCACACTGTGCCAACTGATGTATCCAGTTTACTGATCTTTGGTCTGGATGTACTTGATGAGATCAATGACACGGCTGGAGTAGCCGAACTCGTTGTCATACCAAGAAATAAGCTTGACAAAATTGTCGTTGAGTGGAATTCCAGCCTTGGCGTCGAAGATGCTGGAATGATTGTCTCCGATGAAGTCAGAAGAGACGACATCGTCTTCAGTGTATCCCAAAATTCCATGGAGAGCACCGCCCTCAGCGGCAGCCTCCTTGATCTTGTTCTTGATGTCTTCGTAACTTGCTGGCTTGGCAAGACGAACCGTCAAGTCAACAACAGACACGTTGGCGACTGGCACACGGAAGGCCATACCAGTGAGTTTGCCATTCAAGCTTGGAATTACTTTGCCTACAGCCTTAGCTGCTCCAGTGGCAGCTGGGATGATGTTCTGTGCAGCACCACGACCATCTCTCCACAACTGAAAAAAAGGATATTCAACATTTTTATTAGTTCCTTAAATTAATCAAATTTGACTATGAAGCATTAAAGAACTTCCAATTTAAATATGAATTCTGTGATGAATTACACCAACCGGTTATGTACATATTTCTTAACTGGTTACTGTGCAATTTGCCGCAGAATTAAATTACAAAATTTTTTTATAAAAAGTATAAATGCTTATCAGTTAATATCACTGATAAATTTCTTATCTTAGAAATAAATATTAGATTGTATTAAGTGAAATAAATTTTGATCAGTTAAATCTCGAGATAAAATTTATCTTAGAAAGCTTGACTCACCTTTCCAGATGGTCCATCGACGGTTTTCTGTGTAGCAGTGGTGGCATGGACAGTGGTCATCAAACCTTCAATGATCTCAAAGTTATCATGGATGACCTTGGCTAATGGAGCCAGGCAGTTGGTGGTGCAAGAAGCGTTGGAGATGACTTTGTAGCTTGGGTCGTAAGCGTCAAGGTTAACACCGCAGACGAACATCGGGGCATCAGCAGATGGAGCAGAGATGATGACCTTCTTGGCTCCGCCTTCCAAGTGGGCCTAAAATAAATTTCAAAATTGTTCCAACATCTTTTTTCCCCTGAATTATTCATTTTACAAAATTATTAGAAACAATTTGTGGTAAACATACAGATGCCTTCTCGATGGTCGTGAACACGCCAGTAGATTCTACAACGTATTCAGCGCCAGCCTTGCCCCATGGGATGGCTTTGGGGTCACGTTCGCTGAAGACAGCAATTTTGTTGCCGTTAACGACCAAGCAACCATCTTCGGCTTTTACCTCTCCCTTGAACTTGCCGTGCGTGGAATCATATTTGAACATGTAGACCATGTAGTCCAGACCAATGAACGGGTCATTGACAGCGACGACCTAAAAATAAAAAGAAAAATGTTATTCAACTCAAAAATAGGTTTTTCTTTTATTTTAAATAGTTTGCTTCAAGATGGTTTTATGATTTTCGAAATACTTTTTATACTTTTCTTATATTTTATTTTTTATAAAAAATTTACTAACATGACCACCACGTTCAAGAGAGGCTCTCAAAACCAGACGACCGATACGGCCAAATCCGTTGATTCCAATTTTGCTCATATTGATGCTGAGTTAGAAACGCTGGAACAAAAAATAACTGATTAGTTTTTCATTGTACTCATTTTAATTTCATAAATGTAATCAAAATTTTATTGATAAGATTTTTTCATCTACTTAGAACAAAGTAAGAAATAACATTAACAATGTTTGTAGTTATCGATTTTTTATTGTTCTTTGAATTTTGAACAATAACTATATTCAATTTGAGGTTAGATTAGATCTGAAAGTAGAGGGGAAACAATCTAACATGAGTTAATGACGATGAGCAACATCAATTTTATCAATGAAATAGTGATGAACTTTGGTCTCTGTTGATTTTAATATTGAATGATTTTTCATATTTTCAATTCTTTCAAACAACAACTTTGATCATTCTAAGAATGTTATTATTTTTGTAATAGAAAAATTATCTAATGTATATAAAAAAAAAAAAAAACTAGAAGTAATCTTCTAAGACAGTTTAAATAAGCATACATAAATCATCACAGAAATAGTTTTAAATAATAAACCAAAACTTGATAACAAAAATAGTAAACTTGTTAGGATCATTATATAACCTTCTCACAATCTATGCAAAGTGAACGATCCAGAAACGTTATTTTGTTCCAGGAAAAATCAACGTGTCAATTTCTAACGTACGAAAAGAACAATTATTTATTCATGTAATTTTAATTTGCTTTCGAATTGACAACGGGGCGAAATAATTGAAGTGTTGGTGACATTTTTTGTTATCTGACAGCATCTCATTCATCTCTGTCTTGGTAGACGACTTGTTGACAAAAATTTGACATTCATCCAAGCGTCACTTTAATTTTCATAGAAAATCCGATTGAATACAACTCAGAGATACACAAAAACAAAAGAAAAGACCAAACTAGTGTGAGGAAACAGTTTTAATTTTGAAGGTCAGTCAAGGACAGTGAGTTCCACTCGGACGTGACCTTGAAAATTGGACAATCGATTTTGCCCCGGTTGCACGAAATTCGGCCATTCCTGAGTGCTGTCAGATCAATAGCATTCTTCCTGTTTTTCCCACGACTGATATTTCAGTTCTACCCAATGAACTGATACAAACAAATGAGATGAAAAAAACGAGATGCCCGAGGGCTTAATTTTGCAAACCAAAACGGCAAAAATGTTATGTAACTGGATTGATCGGTCAAACAGTAACCTTGGAGGTTGAATTTTTGGAAAATGAGATGACTCGAATGTCCCCTGAGCGCCACCAGTTTTATTTTCACGTCACCATGTGATTGGGCCGAAAATAAAAATGGGCTTCTCGGACAAAGAGCCCGGCCTCCAACAGACGGCGCATGTTCTTTGAAAAATCACATGCAAGTCAAACAGTCATTTTCAAATGACGCACACTTTTTGACAATTCAAGTTAAACGTCACTTGCAAACAGAATATATCACGCCATTTTTCAATCCGTCGTTGATTGGAGCAAAAATGGAGCAACAACTTTTTATATGACGAAATAAAAAATGTTGAAAGGGATAACTTGTTATACGAAAAATGCTTTTTGGGAGGTATTGATAGGTGCTCGAAATTGTCGAAATCGTTCTGCATCGATTGATATGAATTATTACATCACGCGCAATATAATGTAACTGTGACGTCACCAGAGTAACCGGTATAGATGAATCTTTTTGCAAGGACGGTTATAAATGCTGATGAACAATTTTTTTGTTTTACTAATTTTCAAATAAATTTCAGGTTAGGAGTCGGTGGGCAACGTCAATCGTTATCGCAAGAATGAAAACCGGATTTTGAACGGGAGTTTGAAAAAAAAAATGATTTACTCACATTGACGACGAGATCCTCACACGGCAATTACCACTTGGATAGTGTCGTTTGAAGGGCAGCAAACGATAATATAACCGGCAAAAATTACTGCGTATGCGCGTTGGGCCAACTCTGTTCATTTGTTCGACGCGCGTCGGTTGTCTTCGTAAAATGGGCGCGGCGAAATTTAAAGAAAAAAAAAATTTTCTCAATTCGTTTTCGTCAATTTCAACGAATATTTAAAAAATTTTACAACCAAAATTTCATGTTTTAGGTAAGAAACATTGTGAAACCTTTTAAATTTCTAGTTTGTTTTTTTATGAAATAAAAATAAAAATTAAAAATGCATCAAATTATCAAAAAAATAAGAAGAAATCTGAAGTGAGATGAATATAAAAAATGGTAAAAAAATGTTAAATATAAATGAGGCTTTGCTTTTTCATTTTAGGATGTGTGAAAATGATGAAAGGAATAGAAAATAAAACGTCTGAGCAGATGAGTTGTGGAAAGTAGTGTAGAAAGAAACCACACCGACCTGAACGTGTTTATGCAATGGGTTGAGTTCACGTCTTGCGGCAAAATTCAAGCGCACTGGGAGAAACGTGTATCTATGCCTAAGCCCACCAGAAGAGTAGCTTGGTATGCTTCGCATACCAAGAATGCTTGTAGTATAACACAGTTTATTACCATGAGTGCTGGGCAGCCACGTCTGCAAAGCTGGTTTTGAACAAAACAAAAATTTCCCGCGTAATAATTATCTCTGTTTAAGAGTGTGAGTGTTTATGTGTGTGTCAACAATGTCAGATGTTGAAAACGAGATCAAAACCGCACTTGAAGGCAGCCGATCAGATGTCAGTGGCAAATTCAACGACTTTACACTCGCGCAACAAAATGAACGAATTGGTCAGTTTTGTTTACAATCACCAAGCTTGTCAAAACACTGCGAGAGAACTGTCAAACTTGCGTCAACGTTGCAAAGACGTTTTTCATTCACCAGATTGTCTTTTCACATTCGAAATGCAAATTTTTGCCTTTATTATTCGAACAATATTTTGCAATGTAGTTAGCTGTTATTCTTTAAATGTCAAGTTTCGTACAGAAATGTAATACCACAAGTTAACCTATAATTTTCCGCACAGTTTGTTGTTATTATTAAAGAGAACAGCTATACAAATTAGGAATGTTGCAATATGAAGAACTCTAATTATTTACTGTTTAAAAATGATGATTGTTTTGATGAGTGCTCTTTAATCATACAGTCCAGGCTTTAAATTGAGTGAAAATGTGGCTCCAATTTTACAAACTTTTCTTCCATTCGGACTTTCACTCCGTTATTTTCCAAACTTTGCTCCAATTTCAAATGAATAAGAATTCTTTTGAATTTATTTCATAACAAGAAAACTTCAGTCGTGAAATGGTAGAGAAATTCAATCAATACAAAAATCTTTCATAATTGCGACATTTCTTTTGGTCGTTTTCTAAATGATATTTAAAAAAAATGGAAATTTAATATGATTTCAAATTAAAAGAAAATTATACAATTTAAATGATTGAGTTGTTGATGGAATATTTTTGTTGTTATTTTTAGAAGCAAAAGGTGCCATACCAAAATCAAGTTCGACATTTGTTCCTGTTTGTCAGAAGTCAGTCACGTATATCGTTATGGCCGTGATAATAAACGATAAGGACGAGGTGTTGATGATGCAAGAGGCCAAACCACATTGTATCGAAAAATGGTACCTCCCCGCTGGCCGGGTGGAGCCGGACGAAAATTTAATTGAAGCCGTCAAACGAGAAGTCCTCGAAGAGACTGGCTTGATTATGGAGCCAAAATCACTCGTCGTGATTGAATGCGCTGGCGGCACTTGGATCAGGTTTGTCATGACTGGGAGCATAATTGGAGGTACCTTAAAAACTCTCGACCAGGCGGACGAGGATTCTCTCCAAGCTCAGTGGGTCTACAAAATTGAAGACCTCGCTCTGCGGTCTAATGACATTGTTCCGCTCATACAAAAATGCAGAGATTATGTCAGAGGAATAAATGGCCCGTGGCACTCAAATCTGTTACCGGTTTCCAATCCGCTGAACAAACTGTATCTCAGAGTCGTTGTTTGCATCATGAAAAAAACCACGTAATTAACTGTTCTTTTAATAATGATGCAAATATCCTCAAGTCAACGTTTAAAAACTACTTTTTTAATGAATACTAAAATTGAACTTTTGCTATGGAAATAAATGTTTTTAATTTTGTTTTGTATTGTAAAAATATTTTCTATCTAATAATGGAAATGTTTTCAATGTTGTAGAAACAAAATGTATGTATTGGTGTCAGAAGATCCGAGTCCTCACTTACCTGTTTGTGAGATTTACACTAATCGGAATTTATACACAACTTTACATGAATTCATGGCTGTAAGTTAATTCATATTTATTATAATTTAATTTGGAATTTATAAAAAAATATTATTTTACATTTTTTTTGCAGGAAGTTTTTGGTTCAAATGTAGCCGTGCACAAACCTCATGGAGTGTTGGCAATTGAATTTGGTGGCCAATCTGGGAACGATGGCCTGTGTTTGACCATTCTTGTATCTTTCAAACCTTGTTTAGAAGACGTGACTATTGTTGGAAAATATCAATGGCAAGAAATATCACCAACTCTTCGAGACGCAATATTGTCCAAGTTACCGAAAAACATGACAGTCTCTTTGAACGTCCATTTCAAATCTAAATGATAGAAAATATGTACTGTCAAGTTTTATTTCTATCAGAACGTTGTATACCTGTTATTTGAAATGCTTATTTCAATGAAAATTTTTAAGCTTGTTTTTAAAATTACTACTGTTGAAAATTCATATTTAGTTGAATTATTTGTTCAATTATTAGTCGTTATTAGTAACAGTGCGGTATTATTTACATTAGCCAACTTGAGTAGTTCCACGCGAGATTAATATTATGTACTTGTAGTGTTTACAAAGTCTATATTTTGTACGATTCAATATTGTACCTTAGAAATATCATTCGTTCATGTACCTTGAATTTCTAAATACGCTCTCATATCCGTATAAAGACTGCTGAAACGTTGCATTTAATAGTTCAGGCAGGCCTGGGAACCTTTCTTATACTCTCCATTATATGAAATATTCTCTAATCTGCGATACGAAATGAGCAACTGTATCATATTTATTATTTATTCGAGAACTTCGAAAATTCGTAATTATTATATTTCATTGTTTGAAGATCGTGTGTATTGCGTTATATTTGAATTTTTTATGTTTGTAGTTTATTTTTGGCAAACATTAATAACATATCATATGACATGACAGAACATATTAGAAATAGATTTTGATACAACAAATATTGTTATGATTATACGAGCCGAGTTTTATAGATGTATACTCTATTTGTATATAACCGTTGAATATTTAATAAATAAACATTTAAAATAGCAAATTTGTTGATTTCCTAAATTAAATTGATATTTGAACATTAAATTATGGAAAATATATGATGTTAACATTCTGCATTAATAATTGGTCATATGCTGTTGTCTATTTTCATTAAAATTTGAAATATTTAGAAATAAAAATAGAAATAACAAAATTATTTATTGCCCAATTTTTTGGAATTTTCTTTGATTAACGTTTTTGACTGGAAAATGACATTTTGAGGAAGTTTGAAGGATCTTTAAATTTTTCAAACATTTTGCCAAGTTTTTCCTTATGGCACACAGAAAAAAACGGCAAATGTCAAAAATTGACAAAATTTGTTCAAAATTTGTTTTTGACAGTTCGTGATTAAATGTGTCGAAACGTTAACCATTAATGTTCCGGTTTTTCCATGCACTTGTGTAGCACCGGTTGTCTAGATTAAGGGAGGTTTTTGGAATAAGAAAACATGATTATTTGTATATTTTATATTCTGAATCATATATAAATTAAAAAATTCAGATAAAGGATGTTGCATTTCTTTATTTTAAGAAAATTTTCAAATAAAATTTTTGGCATAAATTGCATTGTTTATTGTGTTAAAATGACCACAATTCTCTTGTTCTGAAAACGTTAAATGTTTTATGAGGAAATTGAAAATTGTATAATACAATAATTACAGTCGTACGGTAACAAACGTGGAAAACGAGATAATAATGTACGCAACTTTTATATATAATATGTATATATGTATTTGCAATCGCCCTCATAAAAGTACATTAATATTATGATATCAAATCACAAAGAGAAGTTTTTTCTGTTTTTTTTCACATCTGATGTATACGGAAATTGGCTTTCAAAGTTGATGATGTCATACAGCGTACATTCAACGCATTTTCATATACCTATTTATTTCTATAACGCATGATCTTTGCTCAGCTCCACACTTTTTTACACAAATTTTCTGCACATTTTTCATTTTTTCAGAAAAATATGAAAATAACTTTGTTATACAAAAGTTTCCAGCACAAGTAATTTACAAATTTCGTTTAATAAACTATTTACATCGAATATCCAGAGATTCAACTTTCTAAAGATGCAGCTTAACTGAGACGATTTTCAATTTACGTATCTATTTACTTCAGAATCAAACGGAGTCATGCGATGCCTTTTCGGAACCATTTGAATTAATTCTATATTTCTGTTGTAGTTACAAAAAAAAAATCATGTTGATAAAATTCGTACAAAATTTCAAGTATAAAATTTATCGATTCATGATTTTCACAGAGCTGAAGATCAACTAATTTGCATACAACAAATACATTTTCACCATTGTGAAAAATAGACAGTTACACCCATAAGAATTATAATTCTACGCTGGAATGATAAACGTCGCACTTAAATTTAGTTGAAAAAAGTAGTGCCGATAATAATGTACATTCATCTTGAATATATATAATATATATTTTTGTATATTTATCAGTGACCCAACATGATATCATGACAAACTATAATCATTTCCGGTCCACTTCAGCAATTTGAATCTAATCTGACCATAATTTTCTTCTTCATTTCTGTCGTCGAACTTAGACCGTGCATGGAAAAGTACATTGATCAAAAGTATACACCTGTACTTCTTGGATAATGTTTGTTCCCTTATCTCAAAAAACGGTGAAAAAAGTCTTGAGGGAAAGACGAGTGTTGGATGTCACTAATCAGGCACTTTACACCGTCTTGCGCTCTCGCTGAAATGCCGCGAAACTTTCACTATAAGTTCATAATTGAATCTTCTCTATCGTTACTTTTTGTTCCTTTTTCAGTTGCTTTACTTTTGTTCATTTGTATATTTGTAGATCTGCTTTCGCTTTATTGTTCATGTATATGTACGTGTCGTTCTCACTATATACAAACTCACTGCACTCACGCACAAATTCTGTACACTATGAATGACGAAGTCGACACATGCTTTCATATTCGCATACAACTGTTGTTCCCGACAATGTTACCCTTGCAACTTTGCTGCGAAGAACCAGAGCAAATGAAAAATAACACATTTATCGAGCTCTCATTCTTCAAGTGTTCTCGTAATTAGTTGCTATCGGAAAGACAACAGTCAACCTTTGCAATACATTGATTGACAATGAGTCCTCTTACAAAGGTTAAAGTACTAATGATTCTACGTCATCAGTTCTGTCGTGTCATCGTTTTCGACTTCGTCCAAAGGTTCTACTCTAACAGCCAACTGCGTGTATCCCATTGAAGTTTCTCTTCTGTGAGACAGTGTCTGAAAGAACATTACAATCAATTAATTAATTGCTTATAATTTATTTCAGCACTTTAAAACTAGTTATTTCAAACTACTTTTATCAAAACTAAACATAAAAAAGCCTCGCTTTTTTCTTCTTTTTCTTTTCAACTGATAGTTAAATTTGAAATAAACTCAATTTGAAACAGTCACTTGAATCTCTCGTGCAAGTGGTTTGAAAATGCTATTTCTTTAGAATTGAAAAAAAAACGTGGGGTTTTGTTTGAGTAAATCAATTACCTGTAGTGCAATGAATATCGTTGCAAATATAGCGACTGACGCTAAACAAATTGCAACAGCAAGCGTGGTAGCAGCTGTGACCGCAAGTGGTGCTGACTCCTTTCCGTCATTCATTAAAAGCTGGTTGTCCAGTCGACTCATATCACTTGCGCTGTCGAGCGACAAAAGTTCCGCGCCTGGAACTCGTCGCTTGCCGGCCGGAGAACTATTTCTACACCCACCTGAAACATTATCATCAATTTGCATCAGTTTTGAACGCGAGTTCTATTGAATGAATATATTCTGTATTCATGATCGAATAATCAAATCAAAATCTCATCAGCTAGATTTTCAAGTAGTTTGTTTGTTCGTCGCAGTTTTAATTTGATATAATTCAAGGTTTATTCTTAGTATTGCATTACAATTAGAACAGCAAGATTATGCTGATTAATTATTCTTGACATTTCTAGTTCTTACCTGTTTCAGGATCACAATGACAACACTCGTCGCCTTCTTTGGAATTAGGCGGACAGCAGGGTACACATTGATTATTTAATTTATCTAAATGTAAAGGTAATGTACAGGCTGCGCAGCTGAACTTTCCAGGACCGGAACACCTTCGACAATCGGCATGACAGGTCTTGCATAGCTGCGTCAGTGGATCGTAATATTGGGCCCCAAGGCACTCCATGCACAGACCCCCTTCCAGCATTGAATGAGGGGGACAGGACGTGCACTCCAAAGGTCCTTCACCTGAAATAACAGGTGCAATTTTGATTATAACTGTTCTACTGCAAACAACAAAAATATCGTAAAAACGATTTTCTATTCTTGGCGATAAATTGAATTACAGGATAATAAATTGAAGTGAATAAAAAGGATAAAAAGAAGCGACACAAAAAGAAAAAGGTGTACGATAAAATTGTCCGACAGTTTCTTGTTATATTTGTTCCTTTGAGGATTAATTGTACTGTTTTTATTCTCCTGACAGGAGAGAAGTGGAAATCAATAAAAATTCTCCACTCTGTATTCAATTAGCCACGATAACTATTTACAGACATCGTGGCGGAAGGTTGAAAGTTTACCTTTACACGTTCGGCAGTAATGGTGACACTTCTGGCAGCCAAAGTTAGATTTGAAGAAGCCCTCGGGACATTCTGGGTGACACTCTCCGGCTGCCAGTTGCCATCCATTTGGACAAGTCACGCATTGGTCTCTCCGTGGACCAGAGCAAGTTTTGCAAGATAAGTAACATTTTGAACACTGACCTAGATCGCTGTAATAACTGCAAATATTTCATTAATTAGCTTCTGTTGAACAAATTTTTAAATATCCATAATTCTGTGACTGGTTTTAAAATTCAATTTGAACCGAGATAAAAATAACAAGTCCTCACCCTTGAGCGCAAGAGGGTCTACACTCGCCACTTTGCAGTTGCAGGCTTTCTTGGCAGGCGGTACAATTCAATCGTGAAACACAGGTCTTACAAGTATGCAAGCACGGTGCGCAAGCTGGTCCTGTAGGTTGAACGACTGAGTAGTAGCCATCGTCACACTGTGCAACACATTTTTGCCTTGGAGCAGAAGTGGACTCTGGCAACTTAAGCAGAAATCTTCGGAAGAGCCGGCACATGTCTCGCAAGTTGAGTGGCAGGGTTTACAGTGGCCATCGTCATAAAATTCCGAACTGTCGCATCGATTGCGATTTTCTGGGGCACACGTCTCCTTTTTGGTAAGGCTCCAGCCATCGATGCAAGATGTGCAGCTTGAAGATGCGCACGTTGCACAACCGGCTGCACACGGAACACACTCGCGACGCTTTTTATCCGCGCTATATCCAGCAGGGCAGGAACTCATGCAGGTTCCTGAAATATCAGAAACAACATGTAAACATTGTTATACTGCCACATTTATGGCCCATAAAGATCAATCATATATGTAGCATAAATGTCGGTCTATATAATCATAACTGTCTCATTGATATGACATAAATGTAACATATATACACAACTATAAATATATCATGTATGCACGATTTATGAATACATGAAATTTTATTCAGGTTGGAGTGAATTTCTGAATTTGGATTTTGAATTTTACCATTATGCGAGAACAACCCTTGTCTGCAGCTAATGCAGTGATTCTCTGCAGTCCCATTACATGTTTCACAGGTTGAATGACAAGGTGCGCAATTGCAGTCTTGAGTTTCGTATGTGTACAGGGGACAGGCAGCATAACATTTGTTTTCGTGCATGACTAGGTGATGCTCACAGCTCGTGCAATGATCTGGCCTGTCTTGACAGCTAGCGCAGTTAGCTTCGCATGGCACACACGTATTGTTTTCCGAATCTGCGTTAAATAGTCTCGTATTAGTTTCGGTATATCTCGTTAAATTGAAATTGATACTTCAAAGTTGCTATTTATTTCTAACAAATTAAGATAAAGTTTTAAATGTATCAAGTTGTTTTAAACAAATTGGAGGATAAAAGTTGTTGATGCTCACTTTCGTAATAGCCTTCAGGACATTGTTGTAAACACACTGCGAGATCAGTGACTCGTAAATGTGCTGGTGCACAAGAGAGACAGGAATCCTGACCTGCGCCGGCACAAGTTTCGCAGGATTCATGACATGGCCAACAAACTCCCCCTTGATTGGGAAAACTTCGCGGAGGACACCGACTCACGCAAGTGCTGAAAACCATGATGAAACTTGAATCAGACTTTGCAATAAAATAGTTGTGATGATCCTTTCTTTTTTTTATCGCTCATTCCCCATTGAGCGTACTGTAATTTTTATTTTACATTTTTGATGATTTATGTTACTGACAATACCCAGTGAAATTTCAGCATGCACAATTTTGTCAATCACAATTATTGATAAGAGGCATTGTTACATACTCACTGATATTAGGCCGCATCTTACCTTAAACAAGATAAAAACAATTTTCGTATTCTTTTTCATGACGCTGAACATTAAATTGGTACAACACAACATGTTCTGAAATCTTTTAAATCGAGCATGAAAAAGAATTGTTAAGACATACGAGTTCTTAGTCACAATTGAAGTAACACTTAAGAAGTAATGTTATCATAATTACTCCTATTGTTTACAACTTGTCACAGTTGTAATTATGATTACAGTGATATTTATATTTAGTACTGAAAAGATTGCGTAACATTTTTGCTGAATTGAATCAATGCGAATGTTACGAAAACAATTATAAGCTCGACTTCACAAGCCGTGGATACATTTTTGATACAATTTTTATGAAGCTGAACTTTTCAATTTGAGTTTCACAGTGCGCTGCAAAATACATCAGGAAGCTTTTACACCGAGACACTTGTGCGTCAAATCATTTTAACTTTCGGCACTAACGCGTCAGCAAAAATGTTCGTTGTGTAATAGAATTTGGCGATTAAACTTGTACGCGACCACGTGTAATATATAATTAATCAACCAAGCTTAATCACTGTGATCCGTAACCATCCAGTGGGTGAAATTAGAAAGGTATATAACATATTGTAAATTGTAGAGACGAACAAGCAGAGCGAACAGTAGTGGCGCAGAATTCTTAATGGTTTGAAACTTACTTGTCGAGTCGATAAGTTTTACAGGCAACACATTGAGTTGGTCCCTTGCCATAGCATCCCTGATGGTCGCACTGAGGGTCACAGTCGTGTAGTTGAATGCGTTTGGCAGGATCAAAGGAACCATCGGAAGGAGCCGTGTCGCCTGGTAGACGGTTGGTGAGCACCGACCCCGAGGAGCCATCCAGGGTCGCCACTGAAGCTTCGATGTTGGACGCCGCACCAGCATAAGGCCCTTGGTAACTCTGAAAGAAGTCGCCGTGCCGGAATAGATCCAATGGAGATGCTTGGGAAGGAAAGCGGAACGCGAACGGGATTTGTACAGGGGATGAAAACGCTTGAGAAGACACCTGTACCGGGTTATATTGCCGAGTTCTGATCCTGATCGGGTTCGTTGCGGTTCCGTAGAATATCAGCTGCCACTTCTTCAAGATGCCTGTAAATCAAAAGCGAACGACAATCAGACGTGGTTATTTAAACTTTCACGAGATGAAAACACGTTGTCGCAAATCGCGTGGGAATTTCCCCGGTGCGGACTGGTTGAAAATTCGTAACATGTCCATGCGTGCAATTTTAATGACTTTTTTCATTCATTTGAAGAGGTATTTTTAGACTGCTTACAGACGTGTGACATTTTCACTCTATTATATCAAAACAGACAAATCGATCGTTTCATAACTATTTAATTTGTTATTTATAAAAATTTTTATTGTTTTATTTTTAATTTAAAATGTAGACTGCAACAGAGTGGTGTCTGTTGAATTTTTTAAATCAAAATCCATTAGTAAAGAATTTCAACGTTTTTCAGTGGAACTATTTTATAACAGGATTGTAACGAAGAGAAAATAAAAAATGAAAATATCAGTAAAAAAAGAAACAAATTTGGTTTGTTAAATCCATTTGGTGTAATGTGTTTTAATACGGAAGAAAGAAAAGAAGAAAGTTGGACGCTTAAAATAGCAGATTAATAGATAAATCACCTGGGGAGTTGACGTGTCGATTTCCAGCGTTGATGACCTGTAAAGTCCAGCGACCGTCGGCCTTTTCACCCCAGAAATGAACGCTAAGGAAAGGCCAGTCGTCGAAGTTGGAGCTCAATACGTCCCGAGGCCTTTCGAACAGCAGCGTCGATGTGGTACCCATAGGCGAAGTCAGGAGCAAGCGAAGATTTCCGCGTGGGAAGAAACGCAGCGATACCTGTAGGAGCAGATTTAATTTTACTTTCTATTTTCTTTTTGATGAATAAAATATAAAATTGGCTGACTGATTGAAAACGCAATTTTTCTTGTTCGATTTGCAAAATGGTTTGATATTTTATGACGTGTTACAAAATAGGTACTGTGACCTGTTGACGAAGTTTTGGAAATGCGGTTTTGTAAAGTAAACAAACTAATATTGACATGCATAATGGAAACATATTTAACGACGCAATTACAGTTGCGATAATGGAGGCTAATTACTTATAGAAAAGCATAATTTTCATGTGCAAAGTTGCATGAAGTTTGTTATGTGGCCCTCCACTTGCACTTAGCATTGTTTCATATTACAATGCAATTGCGCGCCACTGAACACTATGTCAGGGTTACAAATCGGTTTATCAGTTACGGTAACATCATTTTTGATAGGCGCTCATTTTTTGTTTGCCCGAGGCAGGCATTCAACTCAACGGGAATTAAATTTCTCGCTGCGAAAAGTTGTTGGATTTCTTTGCGATTCAATTTAATTCTCGTCGCTCGGACGGCGCCCAACGAAAATGCCAGACTTAACATGAATTGATATCAACGCGAGACAATTGCGGAGGAAAATTTAATTGTAAAAACGAGAAACTCAATATACTGCGCGCAGCACGTACAAAGTTCCGTATTATATGACACCCAGCAGTTTCTCTTCGGTAAAGTTGAATGTTACATTATATGTTGGCAGTTTCGCATAATGACGCAAAACAATGAGCCAGCGATCCCAGCAGATCAATGTGTTACTGGGATGCTGCCGAGAGTAACTAACTCCCAAGTGCAGTCCATCCTTCAATTAATCTCTTAATGAAACAACGAGGAAATATGACTTACCTTGCACTGTACGTGTTCAAGAAAGCGAACCTCATTAAGAGTGCCGGCGCAGCCGCTGACGTCCATGTAAGCGCTTAGCGTGTATCCGTATGTGGGGTCGATCGGTCTCTCTTCGTTGATCTCTTGGGATTTGCAGATGTGCTGAGGAGGCACGTTGGTCCACTGTTCTGCAAGACTCACCATTGCACCGGCATCCATCAACCCGTAGCCGAATTTGTGCGAGACCTTTAATCGCAACCGTTTCGTTAATATCAAACCAATTTTTCCCCCCCCCCAGTCTTAGACCAAAAACAGAACAATTCATCATGAATATTGAAATTGTTCATTCAAGAATTGTTCTACACAATATTCGCGCGGCCAATTCACGTGAACCGAAGTTTAATTAAAATTTCAAGCGAATAATAATTATTGCAATAAATTGCAACGAAGCAAATTGCCAGTCTAGTTATAACAACTTAATTGTGTAGCATAGCTTTGAATAAGAATCACCGAATTAGATTTGAATTTGTTTCAAAAATTAATCCCGCAAATTCTCATCCTGTCCGGCATAATTAAGCGGACACAAATTGATGCATGATAAAAGTTAGTTTTTCTTCCCCTTCGGTGTTCGAAAAGTTTATAATTTTATTATAAGGCTTTGTTCTGAAACTAAGTTCAGAAACGCCGAGATAAGATGTAATTTATTGTAAATAGATCGACCTCGAAAGTGGCCGCGTAAGTATTATCGCCCCTCGAAGATATGCTAATTCATCATGTTTTTTGCTTATCGGGTACCTTTCTTTTAACGCCGTTGAGGATCCATCCAGGCTCCTTCTCGAGTGGTCCCGAGCGCGACGTCAGCACAACGAGGTACTGCATGTCCCTCCAAGTCAGACTAGGGTTCGCTTCTAATGTCAGAGCGGCGATACCCGCGGC
Organism: Trissolcus basalis; assembly: GCA_025266255.1. NCBI lineage: Eukaryota > Metazoa > Arthropoda > Insecta > Hymenoptera > Scelionidae > Trissolcus > Trissolcus basalis. Next base: position 43,455 of record JAAMPD010000245.1, read on the forward strand.
GAGAGGAGCCGAGGCGGAGGTCCCAGTGTGCTCAACAGTGCATATGTGATCCGGACGTAATTTTGCGTCCATGTCGACCGTCGCGACGCTCTTGTCGTTACCTGGCGTCCCTGAGGAATACGTCGAGGCGAGAGTTGAACTGCACTCCTCTAGATACCAAGGCTTGTATCCGCCTTGAGTAGCGCTCGATATTGATAGTGTGAAAATGCTATTTGCGTAGCCATCACAGTTGCACGAGTCCGTGTGCCTACCACCGTTCCCCGAGGCCCACACAAAAATCGAACCTTTACCTTTACGACCCTGTTGAACAAAACATTGCAATGTACTTACGGCACTTCCTATGCATTGTATTTCGCAATTAATGTATAATTTTTTTTTCTTTCATTTAATGAATTTCAATTTAATTTTTATCAAATTTTCAACTCACAAATATTGTATAACTTGTTAGAACATTCATGACATGAAAAAATTTTCCCATGTTTTCATTTGAGTACGAATATAAACTGAGGTACAACAAAATTTTTTTTTAATGAATTTTGTTGGAAAGTAACAAAAAATAGGACTTCCTGAATGTTGCTAAAATATCATGTTTTGTGCATTTTGGAAGCTCAATTTGGGCTCGTACTTCACTCACGTATATTAACTTTCACACGCGCGTATAAAAAGGTTACACCTTTTTTGAGATTTGTAAAAAAATAAATTTTTTTAGAGTACTGTAATATGTGAGTTTTCATGTACATGGTATGATTTGTGCCATTTCGGGTTTTAAGAATTGTTAAAATAAAAGAACTGTAATATTTGAAATATTCTGATATTTTAGCAGATTTTGATAAAATGGTTAAAAAAAAAAAAAAAATTACAAAGACCTATTTTTTTAATCAATCTCAAACGAAAGTCAAAAACAGTTATGCGATATCAATATCATGAACAAAAATGTTATCAATATTGGGAATATTGAAGCATCATTACGTCAGAACGTCATAATATATTTGTATACAAAATTGTTATATGAAACCAATCATTAAATATATACCAGCATTGTGTCCTTATCAAATGGTTTTCTACTCAGCATATTCGCGAACCAAATATCGAATATAATTTTTAACATATCTACCATGCAATTGTGCAATCATGATTGAAAGCGTTCGCGTTATCAGTTCATGTTATTTGAAATGTAACGCAAATATCTATGTATCATAACTTCTATTAATAAATTTTATTACCGTTAATGTTGATTCAGAGTTTGGACTTTTATCAACTATCAATACTTTTAAATACTTACGCTTGTTACACCATAAATGAACGCTCGTCGAGCTAATGGACCTGGTCCATCGACAGTTTTTCCGTCATCTTCAGGCCCCCAGGAGGCACTGTAAATATCGATGTGGTCCGGATTGAGTCCCAAAGCTCGAGCTTCCACAGCATCATTTACAGGACCATCCAACATTCTTACACCTGAGGGCATTTAAAAACCAATTTGTTTCTTACGATTCTGATTTGATTTCGAGAAAAGTTGATGAATTTTATGATTTGAATTAAAAAACTGATTCTGATTCAGAGTACTTTTATACAATCTATATGTAAATGAAGATTTACCCCCGATGCTTGAATTGTAAGCAACTCCAACCCCGCAATATTGGTTGAATGCCACCGCGGCCACCTCTCCGGCGCATCTGGTGCCATGTTTGTTGTCGCCATTGTCGCGAGGCATAGGGTCGCTGTCGTTGTCATTAATGTCTGTGCTAGCTTCATGATCATAATTTAAAGCCAGGTCGGGATGATTTGTCTGGATACCATCGTCCAAAATTGACACGACTACTCCTTTCCCTGTGTATCCTTTTTGCCATGCCGGGCCTAAGTTCATGTCGAACCCATCTTTGGCTCCGCCGTTCTAAAATTGAAATAAACATTAGACTTGTGTTTCTATTACATGTTTCAATAATTCTAGAGAGCACTTAACTTATAAAAAATTTATGAAACGAACGATAGGAAAAAATCAATGGGGATGATTTTAAGTGGTACATGTCAAGATCTTGTCGGACGAGTGAAATGATACTTTATAAGTAGTTGAACGGGAGAAAATAAAATTTAAAAAATGAGATGAAACATTGGGTACTTTATTTTGAAGTAATGGCTTGCTATTTCTGAACAACAACAAAAAGAAGTCGTAAACATATTGTGACTTTTATCTCGTAGGAGAAACGATGGAAAAAAATCAATAGAGATAATTGTAAGTAGTACATGTCAAGATCCGGTCAGGCTAATAAAATGATATTTTATAAGCAGTTGAAACGCGAGTAAAAAGTTTAATCTGTAATCTCCATATTCATACGTAGAAAAGTGTTCTGCGTCAACTAGAACGATTAGTACTTCTGCAAACGTCAGATTGTCCGCGCGTATTCCACGAAAACATTGTATGTGTAATTATGTTTGAGTTGCATGATAATGTTGCATAGTTACTCTTACATAGTTATTCATTATACTATAATTTCCCTCGAGAATGTGGAACTAAAATGTTTACTTGAGCTGTAAATCGCCCGAGACAAATTTCAAAAGATTTTGCGGATTTTTAGTTCGTTAATTTGATAGTTGTGAAAAGCAATATCCTAAAGCTTTGATGGTTGGTCTGAACTACAATTTTCTACTCAAACGTTGCTGCTATCTCATTTACAAAGATGAGTTTCATAATAACCTTTTAATGAAACCAAAAAAAAAAGTATGTATAAATTAGTCATGCAGAAAGAACTTTTTTTTTCTACTGGGCTGAAAATAAAAAGTTAATCAAGCACCAATTCAAGTCGGGGAGATTGAATTAAAAAGTTTGTTTTTTGTTAAAGTAAATAAACGTACCAGGTACCACTGCTCCTTAAACAGTGGGTCTGGAAATAAACCATGAAGAGGAGCGCCTCGATTTCTTTGTCGATGGAAGGATTGTGTGTGACTTGAACTGCGGTCGTCAAAAAAATGACCGTAATCGTCAACTGAAAAAGCGTTCTGAAAATCTCTCTTTTTGCGTTTCCTCTCATGCTGCTGTTGAAACCAGAGCACCTGTCATAAAATAATACGAAGATTATGTTATTATATGTTTCTGATTACTGCGTCCGAAAATATTGTGCTTCGAAATATTTACTTTTCAACCTCCATTCGTTTTGATACAAAACTTTATCATAAAATAATAACTTTCTGAAAAAAATTTATCCGAATATATGCATTCAAATGTACGAAAATTTTTATTTTCAAATTTATATTTAATCGATTTATGAATTACTTACTTGTGGTTCATTTTTTAAGCAGATCATGGTGTTCTTCACTAGTTGATAGGGGATCGTTTATGAACTCTCTTGTGCGAAAATAAATAATAATTTGTCAGGGCACCGATCTGAAACAAACAGACAATCATTTTTTTAGCATATTGTTTTTCCAACCTTCTGTAGCAAGGTTCAACTCAACATATAATTTAAACTCGACAAATTTTACCAAGTAAAACTTTATTTCAGACGATTAATCATTGAACGCAAATGATTCAGCCAAGAAATTAAAGACTGGTGATCAACTTTGTCTAAAGTTTAGTCCTAAATTCGCTACTCGTCTTACTAGCTTATCAAGTTTTCAGAGGAGCTTTCTTGTCTGTTAAAGTGACCCAGTCTTAGCTAAGCTTTTGCCATAGTCGTAAAAATGTATTAAACTTTCAAGAAAACGATTAGAGTCTAACACACAAAGTGAACTAAAATTTTTCAATACAAAGTTTCCTTGGAAAATTGAAAAATTTATATTTTAATTAATGAAGAACATTTTTTCAACTTCACAGTTTCGTTCGACGTAGACCACCTCGTATGTTTGTATCTTGCACCTTTTAATAACCTCTAAAAATAACAAAAACAATAAAATAAAATAATGGGAAAACGATATACCTAATTCCACGAGACGAATTAGTTTGTAATAAGATTTTTTACATTGTCGGATGAGGTATTGGTTGTAAAACATCAGTCTACTTATTAACAAGTGAGTGAACCTGTAGATTATCATTATAATCGAGGAATGATTAACCAAATGTACATCGCAGCGGATTAATTGATGATGTACGGAAACACAATGTTTTTGAATTACGTCTAAACGGAATATTATGGCTGTTTTCGCTATTATTTCGTAAACAGTGTAAATAGGTGAGTGCCGCAGGCGTTTGTGCACATTCTACTAGACTGAACCCGCTAATTACAAATCGTATCACACGTAATTACTTTGTAAATTCAGTCATTTAGATTGTTATCAAAACGAAATTCTAGTTGCAGATGTTGTGCCATCGTTTGGGGCTGCAATTCAAAACGACATTCATCGGCTTTAGCGATCGTCCAGTTTTTGTTGCTAATGAAGAGAGACTGCTTATATACACCGTCACCTTAATCCTACACTCCGAACAAACTTCAACTAAAACAAAAACCTATCAGCCTCTAATCCAAAGTCCATCAAACTCTAACATTTTATTCGCATGCTTTTCAGTCCTGCTGAGGGCTTTTTACAAATTTATGTCCTTGTTTCCAAATCTTTGCCGTCACTTTTTCCTCCCTCCTTTTTTCTTCAGGAATCTTCAACCTCAAGTTCCTCGACTATTTACAGCACCATTCGCTTGTAATGAAATATTTAGCTTCACAGCGCCACAGTTTATGCTCATCCATAAATCAAGTCGATGAAAACGGTAATTGTGCGCGTCAAGAAATATATGTATTCAAGACGCTCGTTCGTTTAATCATTGCCCACAAATTATTGCTCGAAGATGTTTTTCAAAATTCACAAACTATCTTTGTAAAAAAGATCGTACATATTTTACATGCAAAAAAGATATTGAGAATATCCCAACTCCAGAAATCATATGTTGGAATATAAATATTTCAGCATATTGCCTACTTAAATATAAAATTTTAACTTGGGTACCCACAGGGACAAAAATTATATGTGTAAATATATTTTAATTTGATATTTTTCATATAAATATGATATATTTTTTCGATAAAATTTATATTTATTATGTATTTCATTTATATAACTTGTTGTCGTTTTAAGAATTATAAATCATTCATAAGTGGAATATATTCGAATACATTTTCGATAGAAACATACGTAAAATATATTTTGACATATATTATCAATAAATAAAAAATGTAAGATATTTTGAAGTAAGGTATATTAAAGTGATGATTTGGAACTTATACCAAAAGATGATGAACTAAAGTTTTAACAAGATGGAAAGTGTATGTTGGTATTGGTTTTTATTAGTTGGAAAAATGTTGCATAAATTGAGTAATTTGACTGTGAGGTTAGCATTGTACTCATTCAATTATAACGAACAGTAGGAATGGTTAGACGCACACTCAAGTTCTGAATGCACGAGAGAGAATCTTCCATACTCGAGCACACAGAATTTCGATGCTGGTACGCAGACTGTCAGACAACTTCTACGTACGGTTCTAAAGATTTTTGTATTCGAACCCAAAAGCTGTGTCCTCCGGCATTCCTCCAAGAAACTTAACAAGACGACTCAATCCAATCTAATTTGCACGGTGCCGGAAAAGTCGCGAAAGATTTCCGCAAGAACGTGGATAAAATTAGAATTATATTTGCTTCACAAGTAGAAGCGATTCCGGTCCCAAATAAAACACAAAAACCTTTAAGTTAATTGACAAGAATCGACGATAAAAATTGCGAACGTGATCCCGTACTTCTTTCCAAACTGCAATTCCCATTTGTTGCGAGAGTGTTTATTCGGAATCAAACGGAGAGACTTTGTGCGCTTTAAATTTTATAAATAAATTTCAGCGCTTTATGAAATTGAATTACCGTGAATCACTCTTGAAACTTTACTTTGAATTTTCGAACCGTCTGAAAGGGGTTTTTCTATGAGATCAAAGGGCGTTAGAATAATGTTTTAAAAGTTCAAGATGTATAAATTACGTTTGAATAGAAAAAAAAAAAAATAAATAAAATAATAATAAGATTGATTTTTTGTTGTTTCATTTTCAACTTGTATTGAAACAATGTCGAAGCAGTTCCTCAACTGCTGATATTACGGTTAAAAAAAAGGAACGAATAGAAATGGCCTGACTGTGTGCATGGTTTAAGATTTCACACAAAATCAGCGATGAAATATGCATTGGTAGTTGCACAATAGCGATACTGATGTATAACGCCATGAGCTACTTCTCATATTTTCGAGTTTCGTCGGCAATTTTCCGAGCGACTTGCTGTCGTCTTTTCTTAACTTTCTCAAGTCTAGCATCACCGGCTAAGAGCGCCTAATGGACGGATCGGGGCGTAATTGGATCGTGCGACGTGCTCTCCACGATTGTGGCGCTCCAAAGTTGGAAAATACGATAATGCTTCAACGCGATTTTGTATGCTCTGTTAGCGAAAGTTCTGAGGATTATTATATGAAAAATCACTTTAATTACGGATTAAACTGATTGAAGGATTCTTATCGGGCGTCAGCCAGAAGTCATCCGGATCGAACGAAATTTAAATTTCATCCTTATTAGCATTCGACTCGATTAAAAGTTATGAAAATATATTGTTCAACAAGACTTTGCCTCCGTCAGCAATTTTCCCACTTGGACATCAAATGTTTTCAGTCCAACTTTGCAACTCGGAGATATTCCAAACTTATGTTTCTGCTTTTTGATATTGATTTTTTCCTTAGCTTTTAGAGATTTAAATTAGCATTTAAAAAAAATGGTGAAATCGTAGTTAACTTGACTTTTGACTTTTGAAATAAGCTGATCTCATAATCAGCTACGAAACTTGGCGTTGCAAACGTTCGTTCTGTGTCAAACGGAATAATTGTCAGGAAGTTTGGATACACGCATACTCAAAAGTTTATGTAGGCACTGCTCAAGAGAAAGAAAAGCTTTTGGCGCCGCGTGTACATAATTGAATCAAAAATCGTCTCGACAATTTTCTATCTCCTCTCAAAAGAGAAGCACTGCTTGCTCGTGAACTTAGGCGATTATCGCATCCGGCGTGCCGGATACAGCGACAGATTCACCGTTTGCCGTCCTTTTTTTTACCAACTGCACTAGTTTTTTTTTGTCTTCCCGCTTTTTTTTCCGTCATTGCTTTTATGACAGCGAAACTTTTAATTTGAGTCAAATGACTTTTTTACTGTTCTAAAAATGTGCTGAAATGAAAGAAAAAATAAATTATCTTTACTTCAATTTAAACACTTTGAAATGTTCATAAACAACAAATACACTTTTTAATATCAGAACAGAAGGAAAAGGAAAATTTTCGAAATTAGAAAAAAGTATACAAAATTCAAGCTAAAACATTTGTAAACAAAAAAATTGTTCAAAAATTAAAACAATGAAGGTAAAAAGATATTAAAGAATAGAAGATGATGAAGTTTAAGTTTTTTAATATGTATAAACAAACTTTGTTTTTAGTGTTGGAAAGGAAAGATGGGGAAACATTTTGAAAGATGGAATAATGAGTCGTGAAATGAGCAATTTGGGGTCAACGTGTAAGGCGAAAGAACGATAAAAAAAGCATGTGCATTAGTGGATCCATGTTAACTAGTGGAGTGGTTGGTCGGAGTATGTACGAGGATAACTACTGGAGGAAAGGCGGCCGATGAAGTAGCACAAATGCGCTTCGGTCGGACCGTTAGATAACGTGGCCGCTATCAGGAACTGGCTAGTAAATCAAACCTCCAAAGAATGGTTAGGTCTTACGATAACCCCGCGACTGAGCGCGGGTCATCGCTCGGTCAGGATGTACTGTTACCCATGACGCCCTAGAATCTACGGATTTTCCACCCATAACATTATGCCGACCACGTCTCACTGATAGTCACTTTTCTCCATCTTCTAACTCGTTTCTTTTTCTCTGCGCTTTTATTCCCCCCTCTTTTATTTCTCTTTCAAAGTCCCGCAAATTAAGATAATTCAACTATTCGCTCTCCTTTTTTTCAAGTAACTAAAAAAGTGAATATTCAGCAGGACTGATCCCGTTATAATTCAGATTTATATAAAAAAACGGAGAAAGATTGGGTTCAATATTCATGTAAACGATGGGATGGTTTTTTATTTTTTTTTCTGAAAAGTTCTTTTTTCGAAAACAAAATTAAAAACACAAACTTTTCTGCGGTAGGGTGAAGAAAATGAAAGCAAAAGAAGTTTAATGACCAAAAAGGTGTGTAAAACCATGATGGAAAGTAACGGCGTCCCTCGGAGCTAAAGAATCCAAACTTGAAAACTTTTCTGCTTTTCTTTGAAATGCAACGAGTCTGGTTTGCGTAGGGATGTGAAAGGCCGCGTGCGCGCGAAGCAAAATGTAAAAGGTATAGGTAATTCTGAGGACATGAAGGTTTTTGTGCGGCGCTTTGATTTATGAGAAGCCGAGATCAGATGAAAAAGTCGCGATAAATAAAGCGCAAGATACAAAGTCAAACGCGCTGAAGTAGAAGATGGAGCGACGAAACATTAGCTGAGATGAATACACTTTTTCGGCCGAGCACACTCGTTTCGTGCCACTGTTTTTTGCGAATCACAAAAGCTCAAAACATTTTTCATTATAACGTTAATTGATAATTTTTTGCTCCGTTTGACAAATGATAATTCAGGATGTTGTTGAGTCGGTTCGAGGTTCTTCGCCGAGGACAAAAGATGATTTCCTATTTTTGAATTCAAACTCAGCAATAAAATATCGCTGTTGCAGTTTTTGTACCGAATGACAAATTTTCCTTTCCATACAAGAACTTACGTCCTGTTTTATTTCTCCGATTCATGAACAAAAAAACTTCTCACTTTGTATTTCTAACAACTTCACCGTTTTTCCTGAGAAAACATAGTCCATGTGTGCTTTTTATTGTTATTGCCGTTTCGGGTTTCACCTTGCAAAGTTAAATTTCTCGTAACAGCGGGGGAAATGTTATTACAATTTTAAATCGATTTTATAATGTTGCATTATTTCCCGGAGCGATAAAATAACACGGCTTTTTTTGTCCCGGCTTTGAATAAAAACAGATTTATTGGTAGAAAAATAAACAAAAAAGGCAAGGCAGTTGCGGTCGGAATTTCAAATAACAATTTTAAATAAATCGGGTTAACGGGCTTCGCTGAATGGCATTTTTACGCGTCTTACGCGATCATTCTTCTTTCGTGACATTTTGACTCTGATTCTTTTCTTTTAATTTTACCGCCCCGAGTCACCTTTTTTTTCCCTCTTTCATCTTACAGTTTTTTCTTTATCGCACTGTTCAAAAGAACGGCCATAAAAAAATCGCACATGTGGCCTCAGCCTACACTTTGGCAAACCCGTTTTTGTCTCGTCATTTACTTTTTTCCTTGATCAGTCGTAAAATGTTCCACTCAACCCGATAAAGCCATATTGTTAGGTAAAAAATTTATGCGACTCATAAATCTATTTTAGATTGACACTTTTTTTTTCTCCGCTCTCACATTTGAACTTTTATCTTCGGATAAAAGTTCGAAACCCCATTAGAAAATATAAAATAAACTTTCTTTGATTAATTTCAGTACCGCTGAAATTAACGGCTTTTTGTACGTACAATATTTGGGTCTTACATTGCCACAGAACATTTGTGATCAAGCCTCAATTCTGCAATTCAAACTTTCTTGCGTAACCGCTGTGTAAACACGGACAGAAGAGGCAATAACATCTGTCTCAGAACAAGAAATAGAGGCAACATTGCTCGGCTTAGCCAGTGCCTTGTAAAGCAGCGATTCTGCATTTTCGTCGATAATCTGGACTGAAGAAAGCCAATCAATCGCGAAAGCAAAGATGCTCCCACCAAAGGTATGGAAAAACGATCTGCGATTGATTTCGATTTCGATGATACAAAAACGGTTGCGGCGTATTATTTTGCTTTTTTTTTTGCAATATAAATAAATTTTTGTAACGCAACGAAAAAGTGGTGATTTATTCGAAAACATAATGTTTCATTCTGTGTACATTTTTTAAACGTTTTTTTTTGTTTTGCTACCACTCTAAAACGTTTTAATAAAAGTGGAGACAAAACATTATAAAAACAATACTTTTTTGCGGCGAATGAAAATGTTAGTATTTTATTGAAGTTTCAGGACAAACAATACATCAGTTGTGATAAATTGACAATTTTCAGACGAGTGTGTTTTTAAAATCTTCTCTGTAATGTGTAGAATAATTGATATTTAGTAGATTGAATTGTTTTAATAAAGTAATTGTATTTTAGTTTTCTAAAAAAATAACCAACATATGAAAGGAAAAAAGAAAAAGAAATGATAGACGAATAAAAATAAGAGAAATGAAAATGTTGTTGAAACAATCTGAGATTGTTGCTGACTTTTTTATATCTTACCTAATCAGTCTTATACGGATGATGATATAAATGGATTTAGAAAAAGATCCTCGTCTGGATCAAGATATCACTCTTACTTAAAGGTTGGTTTTTCACACTGTGGAACTGCAATAGAGAGCTTAATGGACACAAAAAGAAAGAAAGATGAGAATGATAATTTGATTTAAAATTTATTTGTTTTAAAAAGCGTACACGGAGAAAAAAGTTGTAATAATTTTTACCAGAATCTGTATAAATTTGACCAAACTGTTTTATAAATGCGGGACGGAAACATTTTGAAAAGAAATGATCAAACTTTTTGGTACAAACTAAAAAAAATATTTTATAATAATGACTAAACAATTAATATGAATTATTCAATTTTGTGGTATTTACAAAACTAAACAGTTTGATAATTTTGAACAAAAATGGATTCTGCCCTCCAATTATGAAACTGTTTGGTGAAAGTTGTACACGTGTGATAAAAATTATTAAAAATTTTTTGTCAGTGTATTATCAAAGTTGGAGATGAAAAATGGAAAAGCTGATGAAAAATTCACGATGTGTTTAATTGGGATGAGAGGATTAGAAGAGCGAGCCGTGCGGCGCGTATAGTCGCAGGGGGGACAAAGCGGAAAAGTTTTGAGTCGGGATATGCAAAATACGATGTGACATATTTAAATCGTCACTACACGGACAATTGAAAATGAGACGAGAATTCCAATTAAAATGAAATGAAATTCCGCGTAGTAGGAAGTGTAGGACGCAAAGCGAAAGAGTCAGGCTCATTTGAATATTGGATACTTCGATCTCGTATATTTTACAAACCTGCGAGCTTAGAGGCGATCTATCAAATAAATGAACGTTTGATAGGAAATGTTATTACGGATTGACGGTAAATATTCTTCATGCTTCCGTTGTGTTTTTCTGACGTTGAAAGTCAATCGTAAAGCATCCGTAGCAGTTTTACGATTCGCGGATGAAAAAGTCATTAAACTCAGTTTTTTTAAATTCAACTGCAATTAATGATGTCACTCGATCAATTGAAAATAATTTTTTATGCCGAACGAAAAGACGGAGAGGAGGAAAAGAAAAATAAATAAATTGTTACAAATCGGATTGAGTTGAGTCGTTATGAAAAAAAAAAAAAAAAAAAAATTGGCGCATTCAGAACCGTCGGTCTTTATTCTTTGCAGTTCGTTTGTTTCGAAAGTGGTCGACAGGTTACACCCAAACTCCACTTTGAAACGTTCCGACGAGTAGTTTTGCCGATGTCTTTTGCGAAGTTATTTAAAGACATTTGCAGACGCTCATTGAGCGGAGCTCTTTCTATCTGCGAGGCAATTACTGGACCAGTTATACTGGACCATTCTTCTTTCTTAGACGTCTCTTTTCATATTGCCCATTCTTATTCGTGGGCGAAGTCGACGAACCAAGTCGAGCCCCGGCACTGAAAGCTTCGACTCCACTTTTTCGAGGTCGCAAAATCTTCATCGAGACCAAACCAAGTTCGATCAAAGTTTTATTTTTAAAATTAATAATCTTCGGGGTTAAGAGCCCTGATAAAGCTGGCAAAGGCGGTAAAAATATAAGTCGCATGTAATATATTGTCGAAGCGCCAACGTTAAAGGACAGACGCTTTTACGTGTTCTTGTCTTTTTATAATCTTCCCCTTTTACTGTCGAGATTTTACGATCTAGATTGTTATGAAAACGATCTATTTTTCTCCGTGCAATATTCTTACACGTGGATGTGATCGTGAATAACTATTATTGCTAAAGTTTTTACGTTTACGATTTCATTATTTTTGAGATTCTTTTTTACATCACTGCCTGCAATTTAGAGTTGCGGCGCTATCGTATTTCAGTTTACATGAGTTTCGCGAATCATGTTCAACCACCTACGTTCAAACTCAACGAGAACAATTTTTTCACAATAAAAAATTTACCAGACCAAAGAAAAATTAATGAACAACAATTTTTATTCTTCACTCAAAATAAATACTGTTTTGATTATCTACATAAAGGTCAAACATTTTTCTTGTGCCATAAACTTTAAACATTTTTCTGTATAAATTCTTTTTTTTTTCCCTTCTCTTGTCAAAATGAAAACATCCTTTCAGCAGTGGAAAATTGGGATGAAATTGTTTTTGGGTATTCATAATTGGGCGTTGGAAAACGAAATCACACCGATCAATCTTATTGGCAAATATTCGCGTATCACTTGATTGAAAATAAACTAAATTTGCAAAGAGTGGCGGGCATGGACTCGTGTCAAATGAACGAGATTCCGAAGTACCCACTGTTCGTGCGTTAAATAAATGTATAAACACATGGCCTTGGATCTCACGATTCGCTGCCGTTCCGTCAACGTTGCCGGATACAATTTTCCAAATGGCATAATTTTTCAATTCAAATAAAACCGATATTCAAATGAATTGCCGGAATGAAAATAATCTACTTTGACTCGAACAAGCATATTGATTAAATCAATCGAATCTCCCTCGTTGCATTTATGTTAATCTCGAATGAACGTATATAACATCATATTTTTCTATGATGGTTACTTCATTTTAAAATGCAAACGTTACTTTCCAATTCCCCGAACCTTTTTTTTTTACTCCTCAACGATTTCCCTGCTTTTATTCCAAGCATAACAAAAACTTTGTGCCGAAGTTTGAAAACGATTTGAAGAGAGAGAAAAAAATTTTCATGAAGGATCATATTTGTTCATATATGAGACGTAAATTGACAATACGTGAAAATGTATGATTCACATTTGAACCATATATGGCAACATTTATGCTCAATATAACCATCAATTTTTATTTCCCAAACGGACTAAAATAAATATCAAATTATATGTGGATTTCATATCTTTTTATATTCATTTATACAAATTTGGTTGATATATGAGCCATCTACGAATTGGATTTTTTTATGAATCGAGTCATTGATTTTTTTCACTCTCTTGTATATTCGTATGAAAAAAAAAGAAGAAACTCACGTTCATCGTTTGAATTAATTTTAATGGACATTTAATGGACCTTTCTAAAGATTAAAAACAGACAAAAACGTTAATTTTGTTTCTTATTAAGAAAATGAAGCAATAGCAATTTGATACGGGAATAATGTAAAGAACATTACGAGCAAGTTGTCCTCTGAAAATGAAAGCTCAGTGATACCAAAAAGACTGGCAAAAAAGTTATATAAGCTTAGCAATAGCTTTCAAGTTGCAAACCGGAACAAAGCGTTCTTATTGCACGCAATAAACTTCTTTAACGACCTACCTGCTTGTCAGTAGCGTCATTAATGTGATCCGATTTAGTATCTTTTTCCCCCCTTGAGCGAGACCAAAAATGCTCGACAAAACCGTCGATAACAATCTGCCTTGGGTAACCAAACTTCTGACTAATTGTTCGTCTTACTTGATAACGGCAGCTTACGTTAAATATGTAAATTACCTTCGCAGCAAGTTTCGTACGTCGGCACAGCAGACGCGCACGCAGTATACTTACGAGAAGTTGAAATGATAACAAGTGGAAAATTAACGCGGAGCCTCACCTGAAACCAGAAAGAGAGAAGAAATTGTTAATTAATTGCATTTGCTACTCTAATTAATTGGCTTTCAAATTATTATTTCAGTTATTACGAAGAGGAAGGGGAGGGGGCGAGTTGCATTAAATTTGATCGCAGTGTTGTACTCATGGTCATGGACATGCGAGTAAGGGAGAGGCAGGGCGAATAAAATTTGCCAACATTTATGGTAACTGGTTGGGAGACCGCCCATCGACTGTTCGATAAACTGTTATACTTAGACGATTGCGAGCGTTAAATACGAGCCGACCAGGCGTAGACATTATGTCGTCGTTGAATCGGTGATGGATAAACCGTATTACCTAATTTGCCAGCTTCGATTAACACTCGATTGTTCAATCCTGACGTTCGGCCTGAAGAAAAATTGGCTTCGAAAAGTTTTCGATTAATCGTCCCAGGGACGTTACTTTTAGCGAGAGAGCTGGGTATCCCCCGGAACCGAGTGTAACAAGATGAAAATAAGTGGAGGACACAAAAGAGACTCGATAATTCTTTGTCGGGCCGAGTTGATAAGTTTTCAACGAGTTTCGAAATGTAGACTTGGTTGTTTGCTTTCGTTCTTTTTTTTTCTTGCCGTCGCAACAACTCGATGGAAATGATGAGTCGTTTCGTTCGAATTAGAAACAAAACGGCTGGCCGTAAAGTCGCTAGATGGACTCCCGACGAGGACCCGGATCGGCGTGCTTCCCTTTAAGATTCTCGTTGTCAAGCACTCAGGAACGTCTTTAACTTTGTTTAAAGTTTAAGAAGCCACATTTCGTAGCTGAATCGCCGGAATGGCAGTTTCTTGTTCGTCGCCGTATTTACCTCGGATTTCGCGCGACATTTTCAACGTGGCGAGAATATGCCATCGGGTCAGTTTGCAGACACGTGCACAAAAGTATAAGCACCCGCTCATATTTATGCGCCCAAGTTCATTATCCGGTTAAGTCTCGCTCGTCGGCGAATATTATTTACCTAGTCGAACTTTGAATCATTATAATTTCCGGCAAAGAATTTGGCGAGATGGTAAACCAAGATTTACAGTCGCGTGTGACGCGTTCATTCATCAGACACGCGAAGCTGCGTTAAATGTAGTGGGTCTTTGGTGCTGAATCTACTTCGCTTAATGTCATAATTAAACACCAAAATAGTCGAGGGTATTCGCGCGAATGGAAAGTGCTTTGCTGTACTATTCAACCTGAACATTGCGCTCAAGTTTCCATCAAACTTTGAAATAGGAAAACACTTCCTCTGCTCTAATTATATTTTACACTATACTTTTAAATCTAATTTTGGCTTTCACTTAATTATCTTCTTTTTTTTTTTGCTATCATTTTTATTCTCTTTTCACATTCTGCTCGCCTGTTTAATATAATGTGGATAATAATTCAAGTAAAACAAAGTCTCTTATCTTTTTGAAGTACCGAAACAAACAAATTGTTTTGGCGGTCCATTTTTTATGTTGAAAAAAAAAAAATTTTTTTTTTTGATTTAGAAAAAAATTAATGTATATGTTCAATTATCATGTATATGATTTTGTTTTGGTTCCTATCGAAGTAGTCCTTATGTCATTTGCCAACATTCGAATTTGAATTACATCAGATCAATAATTTTAATGAAATTATAATTGTATCAAATTATCGCCATAACTTTTTAACTTGCCATTTTGACAAAAATTCGATTCAATTTGAATGACCGAACGATTTTCATCGTAATTGGATGAAACAATCAAATCAACAAAATATCAAACAAATTTCGAAAATTGCAATCAGTCGATCAATCAAGATTAATTAATTTTTTCAATTATTTAAAACTCGAGAAATTGTTTTCCGATATAAAATAGTTCTCATGTAACAGATTATTTTTACTTTAAGTACCGATTTTGTGTAGGAGGTTTCAAATATGCAAATATTAATCCAGCTCTAGATAAACAAACATAATTTATTTTCAAAAAGTTCTTCCAAAATATTTGAAGTTCAAATATTGAGATTTCATTCAAATTACGAGCGCCATCTGCTATCAAGATTTGTCGATTTTGAAATACAGTAATCTCGAAGTAATCTTTGAGCTTTCAAATGGTCTAGATTCGGAGTATTTTGGATGGAAAATCCAGAAATTATGTTGATCGGAAAATTAAATCTTATCGAAATTCATTCATTTTCTATTTTCACGAAATCATAACAACTTTCAAGTCCAATACTTCCATTCCTAATTTTCAAATTCCAAATTTCGAAAAAAAGTTTATTAGTTAATTTTTCAAGAAAATTCAAAATATAAATCATACATTAATTATTTTAACATTTATTGATTTATATGGTTTAGATTAAATTACTTATTTTGTTTTGAATAAAAAGTTTTTATATAAAAAGTAAATTTGTTATATTCAAATTTGTAAATTGCATGGCCAGAAAAACCAAACAATTTATTTCTTTTGACAATAGCAACTTTGACGATGGTCATTTTTGTTGCAAATGTTATACAATTGAACAGTACTATATATGTTGAAACTGTCTTGTAATTAGGATTATAAATGATCGGAAGGGAATATAATGCTATTAATAATCAAGCTACAATCTAGTCAGAGCCCGGCTAATTTCTCTAACAACCCTTCTAAGCATTCACATGTCAAACTAGTAATTGCAATATTACACCATTTAAGCAGTCGTCATAGTTTCATTAGTAAAGATCAAATCAAATACTAATTCAAATTTTAATAGGTCGAATTCGTGAATTTCGAATCTGCATACAATCCGAATGTTTGTTGAATTTACATAAATTAAATTCAGTTTGAATCATAACTTTTCCTAAAATGTGATTTCTTTAGGATTCAAATTGAGTGGTTATGATATTCGGATTAAAATTTGCTTAACGTGGATTTATCAATTTGTTATTCCCCTCGTAAAACTTCATCTTTCATTTTAAGAAGAATCATAATGTTTTGTGAAATGACAATAACCTTTTGAACCTTAATTAGAATGCAAATGACGTATCTTCGTATAATACCGGTTGATTGCATCGTTCGATTATGTGATAATTCGACGTGACTCTATGAAAACTACTTTTTGTCCCAGAAAATGAAATAATTCGAACATCAACAAGCCGAATAAAAAGTAATTATCAGAATTTTTACCCAAATGCCAATCAATGGTTGTTGATTAAAAATTCGTTGCTCTGGGCAACATTTTTAAACATTCGGCCGCAAATTTGAGAATGAAGAAATGCTAAATTACGTTTCGCGTCTGTGCAATAAGACAAAAACATGGAGCAGAATGCCATTAATCACAAAAAAGGATCAACGTAGCGTGAAATTCGAGTCCGAAAGTTAGTTTGAATTTTGGACAAATAAAACAATCGGTGCGTGGAAGTGGTGCACGCCTTCTCGGTTTTGCCCGTCTTTTGTTCATATTCACGTAAACAAGAATTCAAATGCTTCGAGGCTTTACATTAAAATTTTTGGAGCGGAGATGCTCAGCGCAGATCTTGCCTAAATCATTCGCTTTGCGTGTCCTATCGTTGCCGTGAAGTAGGCGATTAAGTCGGGGGTTGGTAAGTTGAAATGGAAGCCCATGTTGAGTGCGTAAATCACCGCGAGAAACTTTACAGCGCTCGGTATCTGCAACTGTTTGCGTACTTTTTTCCCATCGACCTCGAATTTACACAGCCGCGCAGCTTTTATTTTGCTCTCACGTTTTATCAGTTTATTATTTTAATCACCAAATTCGATCATCGGAATGATGAACCGTCCAGACCTGCAAAAAAACATTCCACGATAATTTGCAACGGTTCAGTTTTTTGTTCAACTGTGTATACCAACAGGCAAATAGGTTAAATCAAAATGTAAAGAAGAAAGTAAGGCAAAAAAAAATTCAAACAACATGAAATTGCTACACCCATTAAAATTATTGATAAGAACTTTTCACTTTGGAGAATAACGTGATTTTCATCGCTACTAACTGACCAGAACTATCCTCGTTTGCGAGCTTTTTGCGAATAATATAGTATAAATTGCCTCTAATTTGCATATTCATTTCACGTAAAGTTATAACAGCTGAAATTGATGCATATTCATTCTGAACGAAATAAAAAAAGGTAAAGAAGAACACGAGGGAAAATGAAAAGTGTAGCGATGTAATGCAGGTTACGAACTTAATGAGCACTTAATGCTGCAGTTTAACAATCGTTTCGATATTTCCTTTTGCGCTCTCTGTCATGAGAAAATGTTCATCAACAAGAGGAGAATCTCGTTCTTGCAGAGAGCCCATTTGTTTCACATATTATTTTCAACTTTTGTTTGTCCGGAGCGCGTCCATTATAACGGACATGAACAACTCCTGCAGATGTGAGTTTTATTATTGTTCGAATGTTGTTTACAATTAAAACGTAACTTTCAAGATTAACTTGACGGAATTTGTTTGTTATGCAGAACCCGGTGAAACGGCAGAAAAAGTTGTGTAATGAGAAACACGGGCAGATGAAAATGCAGCGAAAAGGCCGGCAGTGTTGTAACGGTATCATTTATTGCTCTAGTTGGTAGATTTTAATTTGATTGGATGAGGAACGAGAAGATGTGCTCGCCCAAAAGATGATGGCATAAACGCGCGGCGAAAACTAAATAGAGTTGCACGCTGTGAATGGAACAAGACGGGACAAATGCGATCCGGCCACTTCTCCTCTCGACACGGCTCGATGGCACGTGATTGTAAACGCTGGCGTCAAGCCAAAACTAATTCTCCTGGACATTTTCTTTTTCCCTAGTTCTAGCATCAATACTACGACCATCCATACTTAAGAATCCCTCCGGGTAATTCATCACGAATTCGGACTTTAATGCAGCCAAAAAGATTCCTCAGTCTGTCTTGTTTTATTTGATTAATGCGCCCTGCGATCACGGCCATTTCGGAGTGTGAAATTCCTAGAAAATAAAAGACTCGCTTTTTTTTATTATTTCAAAATAGAAAAATGTTGTTTTTTAATTGAAATATAACGACGGTGAAAAAAAAAAAGAGAAGAGTTCCATCGGCGCTGTTTGACGAATCGATAAATATATAGTGACTGATTTAAAATTGTAATATATTCTGCGAGTCGAATAATTTTCGTTCCGATTTATAAGTTTTGTATACATTGGCTAGAGTAAATATACGAGATATTGCAGCCGATGAAAATTTTTCGTGTTTTCGCTTTGACAGATTTACGCGGTTGGGGGAAAGGATATTTTTATTGCTAAAAATAATAAATAAAAATCGGCGCGTCTAAATACTCCGACGAATTTTGCAAACAGGAGAGCCAGGCAAAACTTGTGTGGAATTATGATTGAGTGATAATATTTTTGTTGGCGAAGATTGAATTGAATCAAACATTTTTTTTTCTTCCTTCATATAAATTGAACCGAATCAATGTTTTTATTTTCTTTATCAGAATAACTTTCCATTAATTCGAGTCGGATGACTTGTTTGTTTTTGTAATTTCAGAGACACCGCTGTTTCTGGAATTAATTTTTCGTCTAATCTTGCATGTAAATGTATGATAATTTCGCCAAAACATTAATTGTTAGGCAATTAGTAATTTAAAATAAAAGAGCTGCCAAAAAACATTGTTGAATATTCAACAGCTGTACCGACAGTAATCGTTTATATACAACGGAACTTTTTCCCTCAGTTTCACCGGTCGGTTATTATATATTGATAAAAACAATGTTATTAAACAAAAATAAAAGAACCTAAATTTAAACACTCGTGAAATTATTATGATAATCAACAAAAAAAAAGGTTTGCAAATAAAATGATATTATTTTCTGCTAGGTAAAACAAACAGAAATTCATGAAATTTTATTTTATTGAATTAAATTATATAGTTTGAGGAGCAATATTTTATCGTCATAAGAGGTGCACTTTGCGAATGTGTTTATTCACGTTCCATCAACAGCTTCTCAATTTCTCATTTTTTAATCTAAGTGGATTTTTATTCCAAATGCGAAACTATGATAATTAGCGCTGCCGAGAAAACAGTCACGCTATGTGCATATCTCCAACACATGGGTAATGCGCGGTAAATTGTGCGAGGCTGAGAACGAATATGATATATAACAGAAGTTTGCAGAACGTAATTTAATTTAATAATAAAAAACGTAGACTATAATTTATAACAATTTGTCATAAATTATTTAGAAAGTTTTTTTTTCTAATTAGTGTTTAGGTTTTTTATTAAGGTGGTCGGTAAATCATGAATGATGATTACATTTGCTTCAACTAATTGAATGCGTCGTGAAACTTTAGCGGGGCGGTGGATAAGACAAATAGTGTAGGTAAGATGTTTTATTATTCACCCAATCCGATTCGAATTCGATTTGCAAAAAGTCACTTCGAAAGAAAGGAGGTGGACTTTGGAAATAGATTGTTCGACTATCAATCTTCATCTTGTTTGCTAAACTATATTTAGAATAAATGTCAACTTCATTTGACTGCTGAGCCAATTATCCTAATTAACACAAATCTTGGAAACAACTTTTTTTGTCTCCTCACTTATGTCTACTGATTCGTAATGAATCATTCGTCTGGATACTGAAAATAATATAATTTAAAATGTATTCAAAAATATTTAATCCGTACAAATTTACAGAAAATCATAAAAAGTGAATGTAATTAAAAAATTAGACCGTAAAATTTGTTTTCATTTTTAGAATTTCACGCTTTTCACGATTATAAAAATTATTGGATTTCTGATTTTGAGAATCACAAAAAATCAAATGAAATTAATAATGAATTTCTGTTAATTTTTTTATTTGTAAATACGCTAAACAAATAAATTAATTATTTTCTCGGTTAAAATTGTTTTTCCAAATAAAAAATTACGAAGTACACCGTTTTTGGAAATAAAATTACTTATTAGAATTATTTGAAGGAACATTTTATTGGAATAAAGGTAGTTGAAAAAGAATGTAATGATGAAAAATTGACACTTTGATAGATTGAATTGATTGACACATGTTGCAAATTATCTCCAAGATTTAATTCAATTGTAGATTTATGGAGGGTTGATACCCCTGGGCGATGTGACACAGCGTTATTATCATGACATCATTATACAAAAATGGCGTTAAATTAGAAGCGATGACTCTACAGTGTTAAAAGTTAATGAGATAACAAGATTAATATACCACGGTTGAGTTGATTATGCAAATCCGGAGGAAATTTCAACACCTAATACTGTGAAATCGATTACGTGATTTATGTCTGTGAAATTCAGTCGAAATTAAAATACGGACAGCGTAAAGCACGTCATACGTGATAACTATAATTTTTCGTTATCATGCGTCCAATTTTTTCCATTTTTCCCCCCCGAGTTATCAGAATTAATGCAAACGCCCCCAATCGAAGACAAAATCAAATAGACCTTTTATCTCGCAATTTTCTCTTTGAATTTTTCTATCGCAAATTGAACATCATTAAGTGGATGTAATTCGATTACGAGTCGATCCAATTTTTTGAATTTCAAAAAAAAGGTCCATCAACTAATATAACGTGTAAGTAGTGACTGGTCTCGAAATACTGATTGGTTGAAAAAAAAAAAAACAAAAAAACAAAAATTCTGACCTTTTAGTCCTTTCCATAAGCTCCGATAGATGTTCGGAGAAAAATCGAGAAAAATCAATTTAATCACATGTGCTTTGTACATCGGTTCTCTGGGCGAGAGCAAGAGAGGCTTTGGAAGACATTCAATATTTTTCATTATTTGTAATGGCAACAGCATTATGCCGATCTGATATCTCTTTGATTACCAAACCTTTTTTGCAAACAAAACACAATTTGACGACGGTAAAAAGACAAGCTGAAATAAAAGTTGACAGATTTCATAAATATATTACATTTTTGAAAACGAAGAACAACGCAATATTGGGATGACGTTCTTCACGAGAGATATACGGGACGCAAAACAATGTCATATAAAAGTTATGCAATGTATTTAAATTTGTGTGTACTTTTCTCCAGAAAAACGCGAAAAATTTGCGAAAAGTAGAAACTGTATATTTCGTATGACTTTTATTGAATGACATGCGATGTTGGGACGCCACATTAGACTTTTAGCAACGGCCATTTTTATCATTGCTATTGTTTTATCAACAAGACGGAAAAGAATGTCAAATTACCCGAGAAATCAAATGTTGCAAAATTAACACCACAAGCTGTTTTTGTTTTACATTATACGTACGACTTTTCATTGTTGTCGTTACTGAAAACATAATATAAATGACTAAATGAAAAATCAAATATGTTATCCGATTTTCGTTCATAAAATTCATCGCGTCAAAATCAAAGCGTGTAAATGAAGTTTGTTCAAACATAATATATTGACTTCGCTAATGAAAAGCTACAGTCGAACCCAAACAGGGTAAGGACTCGTGCACACAAAATAACAACTCAATTCACATGTCAAAAGTGTCAATACAAGTATTTTTCTTTTCTCAACTCGTCAAACGACCAGCCATCGGCGAATTCGCATTAAATCATCGGCAAATCGAGTCCACTTTGTTTATTCGAAGCGGCAAAATTTGATTCATCTAAGAACGCGATCGAATCAATGAATCCGATCTGCAGGGATGAAACTTTGCCACGGAAGAATCAACAGGAAAATCAATTAAAAGTTGATCCCGAGCAGTCATTTGCGCAAACTTTAGAAGTGGCGGGAGAAAAAAAAGCCGATGCACTGAATTGCCGGGGAAACTTGCCGGCTTATATCGATACAGTTATATACATAGTTCGTTTATGTATTCGTCACACGTCTGCTTCTTTTTCAAAAGGATGCATCAAAAGAAAAAAACTTCCCTTCTCTCAGGAAACGGGGATATCATTGGAAGAAATGTTTGTGTTTATTTTTCATTCATACGTCTACAGGTTGAACATAGGCGAAAAAAAATCTGAGTTGAAAGCGCGAGTCAATTAGTGACGAATCAGCTAGTTCAGACTGCTGACAAGCTGATCCACAATCCATCTGTCTTTCTTTGTAGCAGCGGGGAAAAAAAGGATCCCGTCGAATTAACACCCAGCAGACAAATTAGTTGCTCTACATCATACCCTGTTTTCGAGCACTCCGCGTGAGCGCTTTTTCATTTCGTACCGCGGTATACAAAGAATTCATGTTAATTAATTCTTTTAAACGCACCAACGAATTGCATTTACCGCAAAATATTCTGAAACGTACGTGAAAAACAAGGGGTTTTCAAAATGATGCCAATAATGTTGAAAGGGAGATGGAAATAAACAAAATTGTACCGACGAAAGAGAGTCCGGGCAGAGGAAATTTAATAATAAAAAATAAAACAGTATGTAAGGGTAAATTAATAGTTAACTTGGAGAGAGTGATTAAAATGAAACGCGTGTAAAAATATTAGATGAATACACTGAGAAGAATGTATTCTATCGAATTTTATATATATAGATAAAAATTTACTAAACCGCTCTGATGAAAATATATCCACCAAAATATATTCTATTTTATTATACTTATTGACGCTTGTTATAAATTTTTTGTATACAAAATATATTCTATTTTCTATTTTATAAATTTATATAATCGCATTTATAAAAAAATGTAAATAAAATATTATACTTATTGCCGGAATATATTTTCTACACGAAAAATATATTTGGTTTATATTTCTGTGGCAAATTGGAATAACCAGTTAACTGACATTTTCCAAAAAAATGAGATTTTCTGACAAAAATGTTCATTTTGATTCAAAGTTTCATCTCCAACATTATTAGATAGTTTTACTAAATATTTCAAGTGACAATTGCATAAAAACCAAACCAGTAAATTGTAAAAAATTAGGAATAACCAATTAAGTGTGATAAATTTCGGAAAAGCCAGTTAAGTGCACTTGTGATTAATCCAATTACCAATTTAAACAGATTTTGCATAAAATAAAGTGTTTTCCAGCCTGGGATATTGAAAAATACATAAATTTAAGACATTGTAATTATACTGCTATAATTTTGTTGTACTTATTACCAAAAATTACAATCTTCCATATGAAATAAAAAACGTTGCGTTACATTGATAAGAATGTAAGGTTTTTAGGAATAACGTAGTTTTTTTATATTTTATACGAAATGCAGCAGAACTTTGATCATTTCAAAACCCAAAATTATATCAGACACAATCAAATAAATCTAGCTCTCTTAGCTACAAAAGTGAATTTTAGCAAACCCTTTCAATGTATTTACATTTAATTGGATGTTTTTACATCATGTTAAATTATCTACAGCAGGCATTGATCAACTAACATTCGTTAGTATTTTGTTATAACTTGATTATTTCAGTCAACGGTTAATCAACATTCCGGTAACTTGCTTCTGAGAACCTTTTATCTCGCATAACAATGTAATAAATAAATAATTACTGTAACATAACTGACAATATTGATTTATTCTTTACGAATAATGAAGTTAGAATCAAAATTATCGTTTGAACATGCTCTGTAATTTTTTTTTTTTTTTTTTTCACAAATAGTCGGTTTTTACCAAAAATTTGGACCAAAATTGGACAAAGCGTAAAATTTACAAAAATGTAAATAAATGATATTGAAAGA
>JAAMPD010000246.1:0-67852 GCA_025266255.1 Trissolcus basalis
GAATATAATTGAAAATATATTTTTTATGCATTTTAAGTGAAAATATACGGTTAAATATATGTCAAAATACATATAAAATATATTTTCAGCGGCAAAAAGTTAGATATTTTAAATATATGTCATTTTTTCGTGAGGGTACATTATATGATTATTTTTATGAAATGAAAGAATACTTATATGAAAAATAAAATTTTTAAATCAACCAAAAAAAACGAGAATCTTATGTCTTAAATTGAGACACCCGAGCATCTTATCCCCCGAATTCTTACTGTCATGAGAGTTGCCTTCACGCAACGAAGATAACTAAGTGACATTTTCGGAGAAATAAAGAGACAAAGCGGAACGAATCGTGGGTTAAATTGAAACAGACAAAAATATCTTAAATTGAGGCATGCCTTCTAATTTAAGACGGTAGTGTTGAACCGAAGAAGAATGGTTTGAGACAAAGTGCGTGTCTTGAATTAAGACACTCGTTCTGTTGCTGTGCATATTTTTGTTTGCGGCATGACTTTGAGCGTTCCATTGAATGCGGTGTATACTTTGCGCAAACCAAATGAACCGGTTGGTTCATTTAATCATCGCAACACATTCGTAACAAAAAAGCTGAATATTCATATATTGTTTCACTTGAAATTGCATATCAGCGGCTGAAATGAAAAACGTATGTAAATATTGTGCAAATTATATGTATAATGAATTAACAGCTATATGGGATGCAACTTTACGAGTGTGCTGTAAAATATGCGCTCTCGTTTAGGCAATAAGTATATGGAATAAATTGTTCAAACACACAAGATGTTTTTCGTAATTAAGCGCGCGATCATGACGTGGATACCAAACTCGATAGGAAACAAAAAAATGTTTTCCATCAAAAATTACGGATATTGTTTTTGTTTCTCCGTCTCTTCTTGAAACCATCAAAAAGTTACTTAAACATTTGCTCGAGGCATAAAAAAAATGTTACGAAACAGCTATCAAACGTTTTTTATCGGTCGAACAATGTTGAATGATTTATTTCCAATAAAAAAACAATAGAAACCTTTGAAAATTCGCAAAGTTGAAATTCAAATGTAACGAAAGTTCCATGCGAATTTTCATTATTTTGGTAATTAATAATTCGAAACATCGAGATTATCACATTATTTGTACCGGAAATTAGATATTTAAAACATTTTCCCATAGAGATAAATTCAAAATAACATTATTGTAATTGTTTAACGCGAATGCACACAGGCGAGAGCGCGAATCATGACGCAGGGAAACAACAAAATCAATTCGGCGTCGAATTCTTCCATTTTGAATTTTCAACGACAGTGACATTGCGCATTGTATTTTTACATTTTTTTGCCTGAAATAATTTAGTATCGTCGCTCATGTATATCAAAATTCTTCAGATATAGCGTGAAAAGAAATTCACATCATGTGGCAAAACTTATTCGCAAAATCTCATATTGCAGAAGCACTTTTGTACATACTCGAATTTGCATGCATATATTGTAATTTGTGTAAATTCACTTTTTCGACACATGAAAATTGGATTACTTTATCTCTATATATTTTTTGTCCGAACGTGCAACACCGTCGTGCCAAAAGGGGGGGTCAAGATTATTAGCAAAGATTCAAAACAATCTGCAAGAAAAACAAGACAAACCAATTAGAAATAAAAAAACAAACTTGATTTTGCTATGCGAGCGGCGTTTATGTGTAACGAAAATTTAACGGTCAAATGAATTTACATCCGTCAAAGTGACGTGATGCTCAAGGCCCTTGATTACAAATCAATACCTAACGTAATTCGAAACATCCGAGGTTTCACAGTTGAAGATCCAGATGTAGCCGAGGGAATATTTGATTATGCCATTTCCCGAGCATCTAAACGGTCAGAAACTATGATCGAGTTTGAGTTGCCGATTGTTGGGACAAGAAATGTAGTGCGGACCGAGGTCTAACCGAATTGTCAACTTGTTTCTCGGAGTGACGACAACTCGACACGAAAGCCCAACTGGAAAGGTTAATTTCCTGACGGAAAATATCCTGGCATGTCGATTCGGCACACAAAAAGGGACCGAATAATCGAAACGGATCTCGCTGACCAACTACACTCGGCCTCGTTTTCCTGCCCGCGTTATTATATCCCTGTCAAAAAGCGACGGACGGAAAGTTGAAATTATTTAGATTTTATAACACAATAGCCAACTTTATGAGAAGGGCCTTGGACAGCCCGGGCAACATTTCCATAAGAATTTAATAACACCGCAACACGGCGCGCAATTAATTTACTTTTTTTTCTTTTTTTACCGACGTTCCTCCTTTTTTTCTTTTCATCCTCACGGCTATGCAAAGGCGCGCGCGATTCTCAAAGGGAAAGCGTCCACGTAACATCCGAATACAAATTATGACTACTCCACAGCGTATATTGGAAAGTTGGCTGCCTGCTCCTGACGAAATTAAATGCAAGATTTAGAAATTAAAGTTTCAACCCGAGCGCGAATTTCGAAAGATTTTGACGAGCGGCTAAAGGTTAATCGAATTACGCCGCGTGCCGCCTGTGTGTGCCCCGGTCGGAATTTCATTATGACTTCTCGGTTTTGTAATTAGATCTTAATTGGTCGTTGTACAGGTGGCCGATAAAACTGTACATACGTTCTGCGGAAAAGCTAGTTCCATTGCTGCTAAATGCTTTATTGCTGAATTAACGGCTCAAAAGATAAATGGCTTTAGTCATCATCAATCATTTTATTATCAAACTCACGATGGCAATATACATTTTGACAAACATTCGAAATTTATTAACATCGCCCGAAGATCATAACATTAACGAAAAAGCTTGACAACGAATAAAAATTCAAATAAATGTTCCAACCTTGCATTCTCGGAAGTCGTATTAAATTTTGGTTTCTGACTGATGATCGAATGAAAAAAAAATTTTTTCATCATTCCGTTCACATTTTGTTCGGCCACAACCGCATGAAATTTTGATTGAGTTAAAAATAATCTATGAAAAAAAAAATGGACTCTATTAAATACCAATAAGTCAGATTACAATGCAATTCAGTTATCAAAAATGCTCTGACACTAAAAGTACCAATGTATCATACAAAAACAAATGTTATATATCATTTTTCGCAATTTACGTAAATTCTTTTTTTTTTTTTTTTTGGTTTTTGCTCTATATACAGAAACCGTCGATCAAATTATACCCGATCGAAAATGCTGGCAGAATCCTTTTTAACCCTCACCTCAATAGGAACACCTGATAAAATAGACTCAAGTACAAAATCAGAGATCGAGCACTTGGCACTCAAGTACAAGTTTGCAAAGAGTCAGACGAGAAACGCGACAATTTCACAGAGAAGCCGTGCAAATATTTGGCGAAAAGTGGTTGGCAAAGGGGGATAGGGGGGGGGGGCTAAGTTATTGACGAAAAAATATGTGCCAGTGGAGTGGGGGCGGTGAAAAAAAAATTTGAGACAAAAATAAATACCGGTGGCATAAATACGTGAATTTGATTCGAGTCGAGCGAAACACAAAAGGAATATAAAGATGGCAAAAATGGAGTCGCAAAAAATGAAGGATGACCAGATTAAAAAAGGCTCTCCAGCTGGAGATAAGAGTTCAGGGGGCTACGTGCTCTTAGCGAGAGAGAGAGGATGGCTCGCGTACTTTGCCAACTCGCGGTAAGCCGAGTTCGAGATCTTGCCCGAGGAATCTTCGCATATTTCATTTCTTATTTCGACGTGGCGCTTCGAGTGTCCGGGCACCGGGCACCAGATTAGAAACGGAGATACGGCCCGGCTCAAAGAGCCAGTGACGATCACGTATCGGAATAAAAGTATGACGCTGTGAGATCGCCCGTCGTCCCACTCCGATCCCGATAGATAGAGCAAAAAAATGCACGGAAAAATGTTTTGAAACGTGAGGAAAATGTTAGACTAAGCATTTCACAACAGCGATCATCATCTTGGCAGCTTATTTATTTTTCAGTTTTTGCTCCTCGTCCTTGAATGAATATTTGGTTCGGAGTTTTTGTTTCGCTGTTGTGATCTCTGTCCGTTCAAATTGTGATACGCCGAGGGATTTTTCTCGAGAGGATCAGACGCGATGGAAATTACTGCGATACAAAATTCATTGACGTGGCGTGTCTCTGTACGAATTTTTCTATAAAAGTTCGAGGATCGCGGTGACTTAAAAGATTTGGCGTTTTCATGAATCGCATTGAATGTATGAAAAGAGACCGGGTAAATCTATACCGTTCCGCCTAAACAAGCATTATGTCTTGTTCGCGAGTTTATTATGCGGAAAAAAACTCATCGCGCAGTCATTATTCACGTGTAACGTAAATTAAGAACACGGCCAAACAAATATGTCAAAAGGATAATATGATTCCTCTGAAATTCGAGCCACGTATATTTTGCCATTGAAATTCGCTTCGGGCTTTCATTTGCCTCGTTATTTGTTAGTTTCATATAATAATTCATAGTTGAAAATTCGAATTAATTATTAATAATTCAAATTATCAGTTTCAGTTCTCGATAAATAATAATTAAACTTAAAGCTAGTTCAATTTGAAATTAACAAGCCGAAGAATTCATAAACTCGACTCTAGAATGTGGTTTTCAAAAATGTTTCCTCATTATAAAATTTGCAACAGATTCATAATTTGGAAGATTCTGATTTTTAAAAGAAACACAAAAATAAAAAGAATCACATCTTGTTGTTAAGTATAGTTGTGAAAATTGATTTTTAATTTTTTTTTCATTCATTTTTTTACTGTGTTCCCTTCATTGTAAAAAATTTGTTTATATAATATGGTGATATATAATTTGCAACAGATTTATAATTTGAGTGATTCTGATTTTTGAAACAAACAAAGAATAAAAAGAATCGCATCGTTGGTTGTTATGAATATAGTTGTGACAATTTTTTTCATTATTTTTTGTTTCCTTTCATTTTCCACTTACTGGAACGTTTTACTAATAAACAAAAAGGACCGGATGGAGGATGATCAAAGATAATTTCCGATCAAAGATTACGGATCACTCTTGAGAGAAGTCGAGCTCACAGTCATTCAGAATCAAAGTCGGCTCGAAATATAAAATGTATGAACTGAAAATCCCTTGGGTTCTCGATTGCGACCCTTAGCCGCACATTTCGTAATCTCGACCCTCACATACACGGCACGAAGCAAGGTGAAAGAGAACCGTGAACAACGGAGAGGCCAAAAAAACGCAGACAATGACGACACGTGGGCCCGAAAGTTCTTTCCGTACCTACACGTACCGAAAGATATTTACATCGAGTAATTCAGTGCCCGATAATGCACCTCGAATAATTCCGTCAATTATTTGTCGAATGTATTTTTCATCCTTTATTGAAAACCGTTTCTCAAACATCGTCTGAAAGGTATAAATAATGAGTCCCGATATTTTTTCATGCGGGCTGAGGTGATGTTTGAATTTTAATAAGAGCTTTAATTGTGGGTCAAAGGTCAACGTCGACGATTAAGGGTGTGAGCAGCGGGAAACTTATTTTCTGGTCGACAGATCGTATCAACTTTTTTGCGTAGGATGATAAACGATTGGGCTTTATTTTTTGTTGAAGAAAAAAATGTCGGTTTTTAGTCGTAAAAGTCATTTCGTTTTGCGCTCCTGTGACGAATTTCATACAATGAGAGTGTTGGGAGGAATACATTAAAAGGCACATTCAAATGTGTATATTGTCGTTTTCGGTGTGTTTATATAGGCTGTTTGTGTTCTACTGTTCGTTTCAATTTATGTTGAATGTACCATTTCGGTGTTCACAAACATGTTGGTAGTATTCATACAAAATTGAAATCTAACTGCTCTGCTGGCTTTGCAAAAATGTTTACACAACAATAAGGAGTTTGGCATAACTGATAACACCATTTATACATTGTTTTGGTAAAAAAAAATCCAGTCGCAGAAAAAAATGACTCTTGACATATTATTCTAATTAATTGAACAAAAGATTACTGGAAAAATTAGTTGAAACAACTGACGAACTCGGTTAAAAAGCTGTCACGAATGAAGAATTCAGTTTAATATCTCATTTTTGAATAACCGTCGGTTAATTTTAGTGAAAAATTCGCACAACTGACAGAACTGGATTTAAAAAAAAATTTGATTTTCATTTGAACTGAATGCAAAAGCTTTCCAAACTTACGAATTTATGAATGTAATAATTTTAACATCAATGATTAACGTTACGAATTCACTTGCCATATCAAAACTGATGTTTATATTTGAATTTTCAAGTAAATTGTTGTACTCGTGGCAAATTTGCTGAGAATTTCCGTTAGAATACAAATGCTTTTTCTTCTATAGTACGTTATTCAACTACAAAATTCTTTTTCATATTCTTAACTGCAATAAATTTTTTACCAAACTTTTTTTCACAAAATTTTTCATTCGAAAAACAAACTCATTCATTTACTTATGATGTCAATTATTTTTCGACATTTTTCATTACCATTTCAAAGTTAAATATAAATTTTTGTTTGTGCTTAGTTTTTATTTGAAAATCGCATTCTACCAAACGAAATTCGAAAATTTTGTACGTCAAATTTATTTTTACATGTGCTTGAAATTCGAAAATCTATAACTCTCTATTAAATGTCTACTATTCAAAAATTCAGAGGTTAATCAAAGGCCAATCTCTCCAAAAAGTTAAGTCAATCCATCATCGAAAAATCAGCCAAGATTGTTGACTAATGTAATAAAACATTAAAGCAACGCTCTCTCGACCATTAATCAGAAATGAAAATGAAACCTTTTGTTCGGAGCGAGGATTCATTATTGATTCAACCCCCCCCCCTCCCCGATGAACGCGAGCCAAAATTGTACGTACGATCAGAAACGATCATACGTGTCTCAACTCGACAAGCGCCCCACGCGGATCGATTTCGAGGTGCAAAAAGTAGCTCCGAAACGGCGCACAAAATTACAAGCGAACGATCTTACACAATTGCACATCCGCAGGTATAATTTGCACATCTGCATACACCGAAAGAGAGAGAGCGGCGCGCTGGCAAAACGACGCGCGCAAGGCGTAAAGCTCTTTGCGACAATTTCTTTTCAACAAACGTGTGGCATGAAAATTAGACACAACAAGCAAACAACCATCGTGGAGATTCCGCGCGCGTATTCTTTTTGTTTCGCTCTATCCTCCCCCTCTCGGCTCTTTTCAAAACCCGCACATGTTTTTATTCTCCTTTTATCGTTGCACTCTTCGTGCAATACGATTCTTGAGCAGTCCCCTTTCTTTTGCCGCTGCACGCGTGGTAAAACACACCCGCTATAGAACCGTACAATTAAACCAACAAAAGCAAAATGACTGCTCAGTGTCTGAAACGTTCCATGACATTATGTAATTTCGCAACTGCGAATCATTTTACCAACCTTGTTAGGAACCCGTTTCGAGTGAGGGTGGACTCCTTTTAAATTGCTTGATTAATGCGTTATATATGAAACGATCAGAATAATCCGTTTGAAATTTCATTTTAAGGTGAGACGTATTATACATGGGATATGTAGTATATTTTTCAGGCCTCCAAATGTTAAAATTGCATTCAATCAGACATGAATATTTGAAATCGGTTTTATTATTAAATAATTGTTTTATTTTTTCTCTGTGTCTCTTCATAAATACACATTTACACTTTTACATTTTCGTTAACATTGTTTTGGCTTTTGTTAAATGTACAACAAGCTTTTGGTATTTTCTAAATCTTCTTTCAGTTATTCAAATACTAATTTCATTCGCAATGGTTCGTTCATTTCGGTTATGACTCTTTTTTTTAATATTTAATAAAAAAATGCCCGAGCAGAAAAAAAGAAGATATTTTTATTCGATTCCAAATGTTTTTTGCTCGATGTTTAATCAATAACGCGATGTTATATCAAGTTCAATTAAAATGATATTATTATTCAATATCAATTTTGATATGATTCCATTTTACGTTATTTTTTTATACTCTGTAATCTTTTGTTTCATTTTTTGATCAAATAGCCAAAAGTGCAAACACGTTAATTTAAATTCAACTGGCATGTATTTTTTATAATGAGAGACAGTCCGTAAAGTTGTAATTTTCTGCCGGCTAATATCATAATTGATATGAACGTGCGGGACAGTTTCATGATAAGTGCGTTCAAATGGAACGAACAAAAAAATCTCGCTTTAAATAGAGCGAATTAAACGCGCAACACCCACGAAACGTATCGCCCGAAATCGCACCCTCGACATTACGTCCCCCCAGTTTTCGAGGATGCGTTAGACATTAGATTTAGCGCACTTATACAACTGTCGCTGTACCTAATTGGAGGGTCGTACGAGTGAAACAGATGGCACCCCTCAGGCTAGCAGATAATATTTTTTCTACCAGGCGCCATCTTTTAGTTGTCTCTAATTTCCGTTCAAGAACGATATAATGCACTTGTTAAGCCGACTAGAGAGTCCCCATACTTTTTACTTATGATAATTTATTACCAAACTTCCTGAACAATTAATACAGAACATAAAAATATTAAATTAAAATTAGCAATTCAATTGAAAACATGAATGTTAAATTTTTTGACAATCCTTTTCATAACAATTGAATTTTGAAATTAAATATTTTTCTGAGACGGAATAATGGAGATGAAAATTCTCTCAAGATGGAACATTTTTTGAGACGAAGAAAATTACAGTTTCTACCGCCATGTACAGACTGATGAGTACATGACGTTTAACTAGGTTTAATACTAAATTAACAATATGATGGAGCGAAATAAGATTCGTCTGATAGCGGTTCACTTTGTCGTGTGTTATCTGTGGCACATGATGATCAGAACGCTAATCTTGATGCGTATTGACACAACCACTCCAGAATGACGAGAGAGACAAGAGCGGGATTGGAAACTAATCAACAGACGCCCGTGATTGTTGACAAGAAACTGTCAACTGTACAAGTTTTGATTATGGACCATCGTTATAATCATTTGTTATCATCAAATATCCTGTTGGTGTCACTTGTCCCATAAGAGCATGTACAACGTTCATCAATGACAAGATTCAAAAACCAAAATTTTAATTGTATGACAATTCTTTAATTAATCTAATTTTTTCTCTCTCAGGTGACGTTCATTTGAAAATTCTCTAAAAAGTTTGTTTAATTTTATTGAAAGTCCGCATAAAATTTGTCTTACAACGTTTACTTTTTATACGAAAAAAATTAATTGTCAGAGAGCAATTCGTCTTTGTATATTAGTCATTGTTATCTTGCTTTGTTATAAAGAGACAATTATATTCATCTTTGTGAATCATTTTGTACAGCTGCACTTTAAATTAACCATTCTGGCTTGTCAGAAGGAACAATTTTTTCAAAATAAAAAATTAAATAAAATTAACATCCCTACATAATGAAAAGTAAAAATACACCGAAATTCATACGAATAGCTTTGCAACAAGTTTCTTTGGTTTATATATAAAAACATAAATGAGTCGAGAATTAGAGTTCATCCAATTATATAAATATTTATATTTGATTAAATATTCATGATACTTTGCACTTTATTTTTTTATGTTAAAATACGTACGAAATACATTCGAGTATAAAATAACTGTCATTTGTAATTTCGAAATCCTAATTCGAAGTTTTTCCAACAAATGAGCTCGTTTTTGCTCGTCTAATTTTTGTATACGAGAATCATCAAATAGTGATAAATTTCTAGATTCCAATGTTGGCATCAATAAATTCAGCATCGACTGGATCTCTCATTGTCGATGTCGGGTATCACATTAATATTTTGATGGAAAAAATCGACATTGCACGAATGGCAGTAATTTTGATCTATCTAGCTATTGTGCACAACAATGTTGCCATAAACAAGAGTTTTAGTGTAGGAAGGGACCTATTGCCGGTTACGGTTAAATGCTTTCATTCCTCGTTGCTGATGCGATCAGATACCATGAGACAATGAGCTCAATATTGCGCGCAATCTATAGTCCCTAAGAGATCGCGATATCGCCCACGAATCGAATGTCCGGAAAACGCGTAGAATCCATATTTCCACGCGCTGTGTTTCCGCCACGATTAATCGCACACCGAAAATTCTTGCCACATTAATGCCCCCTGCAATTGCAATTGCAAACGTGATTTGTGTTGACGACGCTCGGATCGTAATTTTCATTTTTCACAATTGAGACAATTATTTTGCGAGTTATGTGAATTTAACTGACTTTTTCGTTTACATTTTGTCAGAGTGAAAAAATAATGAACAGTTGAAATTGGTTGAAAATTGTTCCAATTTGACAGGTGTCGAAGTTAACTCGTTTGAAAATCATGTCAAACATTGATATATTACGCCTGTCTTGAATTTACTAATTATAAGTACACGATTCCAATAATATCGTGAAATAAATTAAAATTTGCTTTCCACCAACACTTTTGTTTCTTTTGTTTTATTGCATTGGATGTAATAATAATTTGACTGCAGAGGATTACTGTATTTGAATCAAGAAATAATTCATTACATTCAATACAGAAATAAAGCCATATAATTATAGCAAGGATTTTTTTTTTCTTTTCTGTCGAGAATTCAAAACTTTCTTGAGACAAGAAAGTTTTTATTCTGAAAGGACAATTTCGTATAGCGCAGAAAAACAAAAGAAAATCTACTGCTTTCAGAACGGAACTTGATTAAACGAGCCGATTCTTTAATAAACTGATAAAAAAAATTTTGTTCAAAAAGAAACACTACGGCTGATTACGATAACGTAATTTATGGGGAACATTGTGATGTCTTTTGTTTCTATACTCACCATGTATCAAGATTGTCAAGTCAAATATTGTGTCGGGAGTAGATTGAATGATTTTCTATTTAGGAGCGTCGATCTTTTACAGTTTTCTATAAAATCAATTCAACCCCTCATTTATAAGATATTTCAATCCGGAAACCAAACAACGTCCATAAAAGATTTCTCAAACCATAAAATTGTCCTGAATCGAAAATTATAAAAAACATTTTTTCTCTCTGAACAAATAACATTGAGACACTTGCTATAAAAACGTAAAATTTTTCAGTGAAAAAAGTACTCTGTCTTAGCTGATTATTAAAACCGTTAATTTCTTGGAACCAAGAAAGTTACGCTTGACTCAAGAGATTCGCCCTGTGAGTGGCACGAATTTCAAATAAAATTTCCGACTCACGGTTAACTGAATTTTTCAATTGTGACAGTTTTCAAACTGACTTCGTCAGTTGTTTTAACTTTGTTAATTTTTCTCCGAGTGTCTCTGCACCTAATTTGACCTAACTAGTCAAAACAAGTTCAAAACAATTATTAATTTCGTTCGATTCAAAAGTACAATTAATGAAGTTGACAGCACATAATTGTTCTGCTTCACCCCTTATCCAAATCTCATTAAACCGGAATAAAAAAAATAAAAAATAAAAATCTCGGTGGGGAGGTGAAAAAAGTGGGAGGGAGGTGATTTCGACGTTTAGTATTTAAATTTGCATGCAATTTGCGCTCGCGTGAGTGAGCCGACGTTGCAAACACGAGCAATTAATTATCATTAGAGGGCGTGACATATAACCTTTGGGAGAAAAGAAAACAGGGAACATATTCGTCTTCCGACGAAGTGACGCAGGGCTTATGAATTATGTATACAAAGCGGCGCAGAAACGAGAGACCGCGTGACGTCGCGGGTGTCTTGCGGATATCGCAAAATTGCATATCGTTAAAATGTCACTCGCGGCGGATTATATTATTCGCCTCCCGCGAATCTTCAAAGATACATAAAACCGTGTCTAGCAAATGATCGCCAAATAATTCGTTTAGACGAATAAAAATAGTCGGCCTGTTGACAGGGGCTGACAAAGATGTGATTTACAAAAAACAAAAAAGGAAAATAAATCTCAAGCAAAATGAAACGTGGGTGTCACATATGCGGCTATACATAATTGCATGCAGACATGTCTATTAATCATAACTGACAACTTTTTTTGACACAAAAATAGTGGGAAACATTTTGTCATGCATGCCATTAATAATATATAATGCAATATATGAAATAATGTATAAATAAAAATATATATCTTTTGTCATTTGTATGTACGGTATATATTCTATCATATATGCACATCGTTTAAAAGCCACGTATGCAAACGCTTGTTTATATTTATGCTACATTTATGAAAGCGTATATTTTCATGCAGCAACATATGCGGCATATATGAACGATGTGTTTCTTTTTGTTTGAAATGTTTGTCCACAGTGTTATTGGGGGGTCAAATGTTGGACATGTTGTGGATGCCCAATTAAACGAATGGATTTGAGGCGAAAGTTTAAAGTGGCGATATTGGTTAAGCCGTGTGTAGTTTCGAACAAATCGTTGAACTGCGCTGACACTCAGGCACATGCTTCAAAGTCAGACGCGTATGCGTTGAGCGCTTAATTCACTCGGTATTATAACATTCATTATTCAGCAATGAATGCCGTATCGCATTTCCAT
The DNA here is from genome assembly GCA_025266255.1 of Trissolcus basalis. Taxonomy (NCBI): domain Eukaryota; kingdom Metazoa; phylum Arthropoda; class Insecta; order Hymenoptera; family Scelionidae; genus Trissolcus; species Trissolcus basalis. Next base: position 12,512 of record JAAMPD010000246.1, read on the forward strand.
TTCGAAACAATTTTTTCGTACCGCGTTCGGATGCTGTACTATTTTTTTTTTTTTTTTTTTTTGCGAGTCTCTCTTGCTTATGACGATTGACAATCTGAATTATTCCTAAGATGACTTTTCTAAGAAGATTCTTTCTACCTCTCAACGAAAAATGAGATTGTTTGAAAATAAAATAAATATCTTTCGTTTCAATTCGAGAATGCTAATGCAAGATTGGAAAAAAGGTCTGACAAATTTTGCCACCACACTAAAATTGAGCGTGATGTTGAAACGTCAGAAAAATTTTATTGGCTAAATTTTATCTTTGTTATGTTATGTAATATGAATTTACAATTTTTTTTGTTCAAGCCGCAACAATTTGTAATGAAAAATATGCGAATGTCAAACTCGTTTTATTTCATATTTATTGGTTTGATGAAAAAAAAATATTTATTAATATACTCGTCCGAATAAGAATGATGATACGGAAATAATAATACACGAAGAAAAAAATTCTATCAAATATAACAATTTATAAATGAAAATTCACTAAACTGTACAGTATATGAGTGACAAATTACTAACTAATATTCATTTTTCATGTTCATTCATCAAGATTTGCTGTAACTTTTAATATTTTTTTCTGAATTTTAGACTTGTCCCTCATATACTGTACAGTTCAGTAAATTTTGATAGAATTTTTTTCTCCGTGTAGTGACATGTAACAACATTATTAGATATGGTGAAAATTCGATGGGTGAAAAATGAGGATTATTGTAAATTGTTGAACGAGCGGGCTGTTAAACGACGTAACATACGTTTACATTTTCATATGATCCTCATTCCTATTTCGGGACTTTGTTTTTTCGTGGATGGCCTTATTTAATGTAACCAACATTAAACCCGAGATTACGCGCTGATCCGAGCACACTAGCGTTAAATCGTCATGACCACGTTACGAAGCCGCAGATACACCGAAGGATATACGAGACAGTTTATCGCGTCAATTGTGATAAACTCCGCGATATCCCCGTGTGTGCATCGATTGGCCAAATTCTATGGCGTCATGCGACGAAACTGAAATAACCTGTAAAATTGTCAAACGATCCGTACAATTTTCCCAGAAGGCCCCCCCTCGGTAAAAGTCGACGATTTGGTAAATGTTCTTTCTCCCCGACAAAAATCTACTTTTCTCGTCACTTTTCAGACAGAAAAAGTATAATTTCCCCTTTGAAAAACAATTTATCTGCAAAAATGTCACGGTTCAAAAAAATCTGCGAGAAAAAATATCGTTGTAATAAAATATTTATATTGTGTCATAAATAAATGCGAAAAAAAATCGATGTCTTTGTAATGCGGATATATTAAAACTAAAAAATTTATCAGAATTTATAAAATCACTTGGATCTCACCAAATAAACTTCTTTTGTTTATCAAGTTACTTTTCTCTTGAAAAGATTTACCACGTAAAGAAATTTTATATAAAAATATATTATGACTAGACAAATTTTTCCACGATATTTAAGAACGAGGTTTTGTGAGTTTGCAAAAAATAATTTCAGAAAAAGTTCAATCGAATTTCTCCTTTGATGGTTGTTTTTTACGAATACAAAAATGTTTGTATTGAAAAAAATTGTGATAAATTATTATACAATAAATTGAATTGAATAGAAAAAAAAAATTATAAATGAAAATAATTGAAGTTGAAAATTGCTGATTGAAAAGATAACACCGACATCAAACGAGTATTTAAAAAATAATTAAAGAAGAGATATAAATTTATCGCGATCTCCCATGGTGCTGATAATGGCAATCCCGAGGTGACACGTATTGCATACAGAGAGTGCAATCACCATACTCGAAATGACAATGTTGTTTCATACCAGACATGTCGATGAATGTCGCGTACTGAATCATCGCGTGCATTATGTCAACTACAACGCGGATCCCAACTGCGGTGACAACACAATTATTTACCTATTTACCATACCGCATGATATATCGGTTAAGTAACTCCTAAACTGTCATACAGCTTTGTTGCAACTTGTGTCCCGGACAAAAAGTTGTGTACTGATAAATAATTCAACTCCCCTGTTCTTTGTTTAACCGTTTCTAATTAAATACACCTTCACAACAACACTTTTATAGTCCCAGAGGAAACAATAATACCGCATGACTTGCCACAATTTCCAAACCATGTCGTCATTATAAACAAAAAATATCCATTTTTTTTCAAATGCGATTCAAAATACAATTTCGAATAAGAATATTCAAATTTCATATTTAACAATTGAAAACTGTTTAGAACATTCCAGATAAAACATTTCTGACTGGATGTATATCAAAATCAAATAAAAAATGCAAAACATAAAATTTGGAGGCGACGAAAATATTTACCAGTAGTAAAAGCGGCGGTTGCTGACTGTCCGTGAAGCAATATCGAAAGGATCCACATGGCACTCAACAACGTTGACATCTCGAACAGATTCGTCTGGGATTGCGCGCTAAAAAGTCTCGATAAAGAAAATACCCGACTGGGATTGTGTTTTTTATAGTCATCAGTTCGCTTAAATTGGCTGTCTCGTTGGAGTTGATGGTCCAGGTTTTTAAGCTCGTTCTCTGATTCGTGATGCGATCTGACAGCTCGCGTCACTAGTGATGCCATATCGCTGCAAATAAACGAACTGTCCACGTGACAACTCGCTATATTCCAACATCCAATCTTTCACAAACAAACATGATTTCGACACTTTTATTTTTAATAACCGCCCAGATACTATCAGTCGAACAATTTTCTATTAAACAAAATATGTCATTGCACCAGAAGAACAGAATCCTCCCGCCGACTGCAGTCGCCCAGAAAAATTTGTTGGCCTCAAGTTTGAAATATCAGTCAGCAATCTACGATTTCAACTTTCCAAAGATTTGAAACTTCTTTTTTTTTCCTTCAATCTCAACTTTATTCCTCAAATTTCATTTCATTTGAAACGATACTTGAAAAGTTGTTTCCATCATTAAACGAAATATACAAAAATAATTTTTCTTACTGAAAATGAAATGTTTGTTATTAATTTTTGTCAATTGTTGTTTCTTTGGAAAGGCTTCACGAAAAAAGTTGCACTGTCGGTTTTGAACCGGCCGGAACAAAATCCGTCGGCGGAATAAAAGATCGCGCGTGAAATTGAAGTCGGGACGAGCTCTATCGCGGCGCGCAGAGTTGTCGCTCGGGACGCTTGGCGTCGACTGGCGCCGCTGCTAAATCGCCGCAGTGAATTCGACGTCGGGATCGTCGCCACGGCGCATCTTCTGTCTACCCCTATCCCGAAGTCTCTCACCCCGTTAACGACAGGCCAATCGGTGAACTAGGTGGCGCCGCCCTCCAAATACAATGGGCGGCGCCACTGAATTAAGATTTTCGACTTTGCTCGATTGCCGGCGTCAGGACTCTCGGATCCGACTTGCTGGACCGGGTACGTGCCCGAGATCTCTGTTAGCATTATGCGCAAACCGAATTGATACCCACGTTGCTAATTTCAGCCTTCGTGTCGCTGTTTAACTTTACGCTCTAACAACGGCAAACACTCGAATGTGGATCAGACCTCGACCGTCTTATATCGCAGCGTTCGGCGCGCCAATGAAACAAGCGAAAATCGCGCCTCTTGATGGTAACTTCAGGGATCGACAGTTCTGGACCTACTCGAGTGTTCTTCTTTCGCAAATGAAAAAGATGTAATCCCAGGAATGCTTCAACTTGTTTCATCACTTTTGCGAGAATCATAAATGGAAATCAGATGAAAGGGAAGAGGTTCATGCCTATAGTTACATCTGAAATTACATTTTTTTCCCCAACAAGAAATTTTGTTTGCGGTAAGGGCTCATTATTGGACGGCTGTGAAGTTTGAGTTTTTTTTTTTTTTGTAACGGTGTTTCATTAGTTTGAGATATTTAATGAATAATTAATGGGGATCGTAAATATTTTTAAATAGATGTGTGAAAATAAATATAAGAATTTATTCATGATACGATGAAGGATAAACGTTGTATATTTGTAAAAATGTCATTTGACATTATTTTTCATGCAACACATATGTATTTCATAATGATGATAATAATGATCAAAGAGAACTGCTGATTTTTAAATCCTAAAAAAGTTTGTATTCGATTTATTTTTGCTAACGTTGTAATTTAATTTACGTTTTATCAATACATGAATTAATCAATAAGTACTGATGCAAGTAAACTCGACAATTTCAGATTCGATAAATAAATAACCAGTGATTGTTAATAATTGTTTGATACATTTTTAAATATAAGATTTGATACTTTTACTTTTGTTGACGAATGTTTTCTTCAAGCTTATTTTAAAATTTGCATATTTTTTTACTTGTAAAAAATATCTTGGTAACTGACAGACTAATCTCTGCTGATCTGTTTGATTTCATTAATTTTAGTTTATATATTATAAAAAGATATGAAAAAAGAAGTGGTGGATAATTTTTGATTTACTGATTTAGTGTTCGTGAAATATTGAGCAAACATCATGAAGAAAGTTGAGACTACCAATCGATTCAGTGTAAATTGTTTCATACGGGATATAATGGTGACAAGCAGTTTTAATTAAACGTGCCGCAACAACAAATTGGATCGGATTTGAAGTTTGATGGATACTGAGGCTGACGTTAATATACTATCAGTAATAATAGAAGAAAAATCGGATGTTTCGACACTTGTGTAATCACTGATATTTTTGTTAGAAAAACGAAGCATTTTTTTCACGTTCAACAAAACTGAATGTTAATCAAGCTAAGAAGTTCATGTTAGGTACAATGTTTTATAAATGACAATTTATAATTTTTTATCACAAAAAAGTTTATAAGGAAATTTGATTTATACATGTTACGATGGTGAATAAAAAAATAAACAAACAAACGAACATTTTTTAGATGTTTCAAAACCTCGTACATTAGGACATTTCTTCGTAAAAATATTCGTGTGAAAAAATAGTTTATGGCTCGTATTAAAAGGGTGTGGCCTTAATGTGAAAAAGTGGGGTAAAAAAAATTGAGTACATGATCAAGTTGAATTTGAAATACTTATCTCGGTTTCTTCCTTATTTTTCTCTCTTTATATATTTGCCATGATAATTGTACTACGGTGATAATTGCAATCATCATAATGAAAACGAAATAAAAAATGCTGTAACAAAATTAGAAAATATTCAGAAAGAAAAATTGTTTTTAAATTTTTCATTTCGGAATATGGTTGGAGAATTTGAACAATATTTGCAATTTTTGCATGTAGGAATAAAATTGCTCTGAACATAAAATGTGTTAACAATGTCAACGTACTACCTACACAAACACCTAAGCTTGTCGGACCATCAACCGATTGCAAGCCGATGCACAAATGCAGTTTTGTAGATATAATCCGGGTTTTTGGATCGCGTACATTGATGTGTATGAAAGTTCAGTTAAGTTTCAATGTGTTTGTAAATATTCTAACAAATCTTCAATCGTACCTGTTTGTACCACCATAGCCATATAACACTATAAAAATATTTTTTATAATTCACATAGTGAGGCAGTTGCATAAATTTGAATGAATATTTTTTTTCAATTTTTCCCTATTTGTAGTTCACACAGTTGTAAAAGAGCAAACTCAAGTACCACAGTTTGAATTAATTTCATATTTCTGCTATGAAATTTGTTGCATTCACAATTAAACCTCAACTTTTAAGGACTTCATTCAAAATATCAAAATTCTAGTCACAAAATTTACCTGAACAAAAAGTATGCAGTCACAATTTCGAAATTGCACTACGAATGATTAATTGTTCCTGCGTCATTATGTTTATTTCACTTAATCATTATATACTTTTTAGTATATATGCAGTAGTGTAAAGTTTTGCTCAATGACACATAATACACAACTGACAGCTGTGAAACAACTGAAAATCGAACTCAAATATTTATCGATTTTTAGTATTGTTTTGCTGTCGACAGTTTTTCCTTTTGAGACAAGTTCGATGTTGCATTATTATCACAATAAGCGGACATTATGAAAAATTAAAAAAATGAAAAAACAAATTTTTCGCATATATTTTAGAGTCTGTTGAGTAATTTAAATTTGAAAACTTTTATATAACCTTTTGTGGAGCAATAATATTTTCTAATAATAAAAAAAATATAATAGATTAGGCAGATATTGTTTTAAACTATTTTAAATGAGATTTGTCCTACATATTCAAACAACCGATACACGTACTAATTTAATAGTTACCATAAAGATGAAATTCGAAATTGGAATGAGCACAGTTGTAATTTCCTGTCATTGTCACATCCATCATTGTATCGATTCGGAGTCCAATTGGAGAACTGGAATGAAAAATCTTAGAATAAAAAATAAAACGTCAAAACAACAATTCAAACTTTGCCTTCAAAAATACAAACTTTCGACATTTTTCTTGTTTTGAAATTTACATATTTTTATGCAACTATTTGTGCCGGAGGTCTAATAAACCAAAATTTCCACAACATACTTGATAAATTCTTTTGCGAGATAAAGCGTCAAAGACATGAAAATGAATTACGTACTCGTGTTTACTAAGAAACCGCGATGAAATATCAACGGATGTCACTCGTTTTGGTGGCGCCATAGTTGGATTAAATCTTTTAGAAAATTTTCTAATTGTCGTATTTTGTTTTCGATCTCTGCTCTTTTCATACAATTTTTTGAAAGTTGATATTTTAATTTCTTTGTTCACGTGAATTTCATTTCAGAGACGGGATGAATTCACCCTAGATGCAAATTAGAAAATTACTGTTGACGCAAAAGGTCCAGATGTATTACGATGACAGACTAGATGCAAGACAAAAAGACGACGTTGAAAACCAAGTTCCACTTTGCGTGTCGGATGAAATTTTGAATTTACGTAGGAATCTTCTTCGGAGAATTACTTGGTATTAACTTCTCCCACCATCTGGTGAGATTGACATTCGCTTATCGCTTTTGCCATTTTCATCCTGAACAATTAAGCTTCTATCGCGTATCTGCTGCTACACTTTCGTCATTAACATAAAGTTGCGAGAACCCCCTGCTCGATATTAAGTCGAACATTCCATATGACTAAGTGTTACAACAATTGTTTTTTTCTTTCTGAAACAAAAACTGAATTATAAAAAATTAAAACATTCGCCATGATAAATTCCTATACAATAATTTACGTATAATTAAAAACCGTGAGACATGGTATTTGATACAAAAAGGCATGAATATTTATTTGAATAAATCTTAGTAAAAATTGTATCCCGAACTGTAAAACAAAGATGTTTGAACGAAGTGACATAAAAAGATTTCAATTGCGAGTTCTGCCAGTAAATGAAAAAGTTGTGAAAAGTGTGCCAAAGACAAATATTATTATGTTTTCTGAATGAAGTCACTCACTCGGAATGTAATTGAAATTTCGGAGAACAAAGATAGTTGTGTCTTTAAAGTTAGGGTCTTCGACTAATTAACAAGTCAATACAGCGGCGAATACAATCAATCGAAAGACTATTCAAGCCATGAGACAATCTGAACGTAATTGCGTCATTCCAATCGCGTTCAATGCCATTTCATTTACAGCACACTTCATCGGCCGATTGTTTCGTTCGAGTCATCTTGGTGCACGTCTATCCAGCACTTTTTCTGCATAATTCAAGAGCCGCACATTAAAATCTCGTTCATTCAGTAGAGTAACGAGAATTCGAACTCAAATCATTCCTACATCCAGTGACGAACTATAAATTAATAATTCAAAAAATACAAAATTTTGTTTAATTAAAAATATGAAATCAATTTTTTTTCACTCAAATTTACACAAATCCTAAACAATGATAAATTAAAATAATTTAATTTTAATACAAGATCATTAAATATTTATCAGCAAAAAAGTGAATTCTTGAATGCAGGAAGATATTTCATTAATTCATCTGTTTCAAGACTCTTAATGAAATTTTAGATTAGACATTTGTTGTTTTTTCTTTCCTGCAATTTATCGGGTTTTAAAAACGGTCACGAAACTTTAGATGAGATCTCGACGTTAACTTGAACACATCTTATCGAATTGTTACGATTTAGAATTCATAGTTTTTTATGAAAGTAAACAGAAAACTTGTGTCGGGATATATATTCTGTTCACATTAATGCAAGAGACGGCTTTGATATATAAAATTGCAAAAAGAAGAGCCATCTCTTAGCAAAGATTCTGCTGCTGACAGTTTCGTCTCTACGAAAAAAAATTTCATTTTTTTTTCGTTCGGCTGGCCGTTTGAAAGGGGCCAATATTGAATTCAGTTATTACTCTTTTGACATATATATTCTATCTCGAACATCTCAATTTGCGTGTACATAAGTCAAATAGAGAATTGATATTGTACATGCATGATAAAGGCAAGTCGAAGAAAGTATGAAGTCAGTGAGTGAACAATTTGTTGATAAATGAAATCCCCATAAAACGTTTTTTCCCTTCACTTTTAAATTCAAAAAAATGAAAAACCATTTAAAGAAATCTAAAGTTGTTCAATAAACTTAACCAGCAGACGTTTAAAATTATATTTAAAAATAAAAGAGATGAAATGTTTTTTACTTTAGAGAATGCAAAGACATTAGCAATCAACGAAATAATTGATCAAGTAGTAAGAGTCAATAATACGTCGTACATAGCATTCTTTTTAAATCACATCTTGAAATCTTGACGGACTTTTTTACTTCAATATTAGGATACGATAGCTTAGCTATACTGGTTACGAAGGAAACGTCAAGCTACTAGTTTCCTAGTTGGATATTAGCTGTCACACAGCTCACTGGATAGAGGAACACGGTGTTTATAAACGCGCAAAAACATATACGCGTCAAACTCGTCGATGACGCTGTTGTATATTTCATGTACGAGATTTTGTCTACAGGGGCAGATTTATAGAAAATATCCACTGGAAAATTTTCCGGATCACAAAAAGAGAAACATGAAAGCGGAAATTGGACGAAAAATTCATCGAGATACAACTTGTGAATCTTGTCATTACATTTTAATCTACCGAGATATATACTTTATCGTCAAAATATGTCGTCACAGAACAGAGCAAGAAAACAAGCATTAAGAAAAAGGATTCGGAGAGAATAAAAGTGAAAGAGAGAGAAAAAAAAGAATGAAACTGGAAATTTACAATTGTTTTGCAATCAAATGTTGAAAAGTTGATTCGACGTATATTCACAAAGTCCGACTCATGGTGCTGAATCGTAATTTTACAGGTTCTTGGAGAAGTTGTCGATGGTCGTAACGGGCAGAAACGTTTCTTGAAGTTTGGCCGAGGAAAAATTGAGAAGAATAGCGTTTAATTTAAAGTGAAACCGAACCACAAGTTCGAAGACGAGATTAGATAAGTCGAGAACTCCTTGATTGCTTACGCTGTTACCGGCGTTTGTTTAATTGAGTATCATGAGTGATTTTTGAAAGTTTGATCATCATGTATAATTAAAACTTTTTGATCCTCGCGATTTTCGCTGAGATAAAAAATAAAAGAACAAATTTTTCTTTCTTATTTTTTTTTTTCAATGCTTGACCGGTAACAGTTAGTATTTCTCAGACGAATCGTCCGAAAAATAGATTCCCAAGCTTGACGCACTGCCGGTTTGATGTCAAAGGAAGAGTTTCAACGGAAGCAGCTTTTTTTCTTTCTCGCACTAGTATCCATCACTACGTGCAAACGTATGGCCTACGTTATAGCCCCGCTCGTCATACGTGATCCAATGGTGCCGGCAACACCTTCGGAATACCGAAGTAGGTCCCCTCTTAACGCCATCTCTGCCCCTTTTTTTCTCGCTCGAGCAGTGCTTTTCCATCACTCGCATCGAGTGTAGGTGTGCCCAATGCACACCACCGCATAAAGCAAAACTTATTTCCTCGCGTGAACATTGCCTTTTGCATGCACAATAATGTTAGTGGTACGCGCGAACAACAGCGTCGCAATCCCACCGCTGTCAACACTTTTTACGCTTCTCTAAAGAACATCAAGGGTATCCACTATCATGACCCGTTATTGATCTTTTCTTACCATTTGAGATACCAGGATAGCATAGAAATAATTTTAAATAACGAACTCAACTTCAACCTCTACCGTCGGCCCGTGGCGCTTCACATCACCTCCATTAGATTGAACTTTCCGATCGAGAAAATGCAGAATCAAATAACAAAATTCAACAATAAATTTCAAACAAAGTCATTGTGTTGAAATACGTTAAATAAAAAAATTCAAATTAATTTGATGTGTTTTACTTTTGTTATTTCATTTAATTAAAAAAAATATTAGATACATATGTATGAAACATATCAATACAACGTGAATATGAAATAATACAGTTTTATAAGAAAAATTACATATATGAAAATCATTAAATAAAAAGGGCGATAGAAATATGTAACACAAGACAGCAGGTTGGTTATTAAAAAAAAATCACCAAAAACCATTAGGTCAACCCGCGCGGACGAGAATATATTTTTAAAATATAAACAAAATTTATTTTTCGTATAGAAAATATATTCTGCAAAATTAGTATATCATTTAATTTATATATTTTTTATAAATTCCATCATATAAACCCCAATAGAACAATCTAGATGTTATACTAGATAATAGATTTATATACATATATTATCTGTATAATATTTATATCATCTAGATTGTGGTATTGGGGAATTCATAAAATATAAAATAGAATATATTTTGGCGGATATATTTTCATTCGTGAGAGAAGTAAAGGTCATTCAACGTACACGCAGGAAAAACATATTATATGAAATATTAAACTTATCAATAAAATTACTATAACTTATTGTAATCTAGACGTATGTGTAGCTTCTGACAAATTTAAATATAATTTTCTAATCATTTTTACAATATAATGTTGTAAATTTTACTATAATTATAATAAAAAATCTAATAAGTTTAAAGGATCCCACGGGGATAAAAATATACGCGGAAATATATTTCAAATTTATATTTTTCATGTAAATTAAATATATTTTTTCGATAAAATATATATTTATTTTATATATCATTTATATAACTTATTGCCGTTTTATAAATAATTTATAAATCACGTATATGTGAAATATACACGAATATATTTTAAATATATAAAATAAATGCAAAATATATTTCAAAATATATTTTTGTCCGTGTGGGATAATTTAGAAGATATGTAAGATACTTCTGGGTTACAAAATGTTATAGTAATTTTTATAACATGTTTTTTTCTCCGTGTATCGCGGTCCATTCCTATAAATTGATGTTTATAAGAATTTATTTTTCACCGATCACCAAACGCAAAAATCGTTTTGAGAAATCGACTTCGACTTAATCAATTGTCTGCAATTTTCAGCAGGTATGCGACATGATCGGCGATCGTATTGAAAGCCCCACCCAAACAGTTGGAATCCCCTTCGTGTGCTATTACTTCCATCGAAGTTCTCTGCACCATGTTCTTCTCACCTTTCGGTATCCATCCAACGCACGTACATCGCAGAGCCTCGGTTCATATCCTCGCGCAAGTTTGTCTTGATCTCATCAAGCTCGTCTGCCGTTTTTTTTCCTTTAGTTTTTGACTTTACCGTTTGAGTTGGACTTTAAATATTTTGTCGCTTACGTCCGAGCGATCGGGCTCGTCTTCGTCGACAATACCTACGCAATCAGGCGCGAGGTCAATCAAGCCGATCAGCGATCACGTCCGAGCTCAGTTGCCGAGGTAATAGCGTAGGATATATCCGGCCGTCGATGTTGCTAACCGACTGTTATTCGTTGCTATCCCGCAAAAGGTTCTTGTCGAACGTGAGCGTTTTAAGCTGTCCTCGCGATGGGACCCGAGCTCATATCAGGGCACGTGATTCAATCTCGGTAGCTCGCGATAAATGAAAAAAAAAATGTCGACGCTAATTTGGCAAATGGATTTATGGCGATTTGCTGAACTCGACCAAATACTGATTTCCGCGATTCCTGCGGCTCATCTTTCATTCGACCCACGGCGCTTTAAAAATTCAACGAGCTCGCGAGATTGTCTCCGATTCAATTTGAAGGATGGACCCCCAGCCGCGATCCCTCGTGTGCATTTGGTTATAGCATGGAGATCAGGCGAGGAGGAGGCGCTTTTGTAATTGCACCGAGCCGATGGCTGGAATCGGTGATGATGTATTCGAAGCTTTTTGTCGTCGACTAATTTAGAATTCCGTGGGTGAATTTATTTTAATCAATAGGTTGTCACGTATTTAAGAGCGGCTACCAATTTGGCGGACCAAAAAATGCCCCGCCGAGGGAAACTTTTGTCATATCAATTGTGTAATTGAAGTTCAAAGTTTTTCTATCTCTTTTAGTTTCATTACATCAGCGCGCACGTGACACTGACAATCACGCACGTATTTAATAACAAACGAGTCTTCAAAATAAACGACACTGTCGCTTACGAAAAAGCGCGGATAAATTTCTAAAGCCCCGGGGTCACGTGTTTTCGGATGAGATCCCAAACTTAGGATGAAAATTTTTAATGAGATTTTTTTTTGCCCCAGACACTGATATAGGTGAAGTTAATGAAATTTTAGACTTTTCCTCGCTACGATAATTTCTTTGCTGTAAATCTATAAAGACAAGGGAAATTAATGGCTGTCAGTCAAAGTTAGATGGCTGGCTGGACTTTTTCATCACGGCTAGTAATATGTGTTTTGAAAATATAAATAAAATTCATTTCCAGCAATCAGAGGATAATTGGTTTAAATTTGTATGTAAAAAATTTATATTATTTATAAAGTGTGGCTTTCATTTTATTCGAGAGGCGAAAAAGTTTTTCATCAATGCACCACTTTTTAATTCATGATGTCCTGATAAGAGAAAAGTGATAAAAGGAAGTTGTCCTTCTGAGTTTTGTTATCTTTTTAACGACCATGCGAAACGCACTATAAATGGTTAGTGCGTCATTTTGGTGTTGTTGATTAGTAATAATTCTTTGATGCGACGAGATCATGCGGACTTTTTGATAACACACCGAAAGGTCAGCCTCATTAAGGAAGGAACGCCGGAATCAGACCAGAGCCCCAATGAGAAATGATCAAAGTCGTGACTTTCCTCGTAAATACTTGCATTTCCGTTGATTGGAGCGTAAATCTCCCGACGTCTTGACTTCGATCCGATACACTGATTAAATTCGACCATTTAATTGTTTTGCGACCAATTCGGCCCACAGACATTTCAATTCGACTTAATTTTTTTTTTCAATTAAACATTTATTTTCTTCACGAAGCTAATTTTTCGTTTATCCTCCAGACGAAAAAAAAATTCGAAAATACAACATTTTCTAACATTCCAACTGAAAAGTAAATTTATGTGTAACATATATATTTATATATACCATACAAAGTACAAAATGTATGTGATAATTTTAAAAATACACCCAGTGAAGAGGACACTTTTCTATATAATATTAATTTCTAAACGTCATTTTTATCTTTCCATTCAAAGTTTTGAAGTGAAGTATGAAAATTTTCACCAAGAAAAGAATTCAAGATTTATTCAAGATTTATTCGGGTGTTTTCATAGGTCAAATTTTTGTTAAGTTAAAGTTGGCGATAATTTGGACGGTATCAAGTTTTTTAACTGGTCAGAAAAATACTACTGGGTTTACCAGGATACTCACAGAGATAACAGTAGGTCAGACGTCCAGATGTACCAAAAATACTAGTGAAAGTAGGAGAGCGCAACCAAGGAGCGAAATAGACTTGCAGGGAGAAAGATACAAAACATAAATTGCGATCACAATCGTTGAGATTGAGAACAAAGCCCTCTTCTAGATTCTTTATTGCAATAGTTCGAATAGGATCAAACTACTTTTACCACTCAGTTTAACTTGTCTTATCTGTTAATCGGTTCAAACGTTTCAACGTTTTATTATCAACATAAATAATCATCATATGCCGAATTTGATGCCAGTTAAAACTCAACTCCAAAAAAGAAAGCTTTCAAACGAGACGAATAACTTTTTCTTAAAAAAATTGTTTTATTTCCCTTATTTCTGACCAATGAAGCATTTAAATAAAACAGAATAATTTAATTTGAATTTGAATTTGAAAAAAAGTGATTACATGCTTACAAATTTATGAAATCAAATGTACCACAATTACAAAACGTTAAGAAAGAGGTCCTTGCTAAAGTTGTTGGGAATTATTGCCAATGTCTTTTGTAATTGGTGAAATATTGTTTCTGATGACTTTGCTGGAGAAATAAAATCGTAAAGAGCTCGTTTACCTATTAAACCTACAAGTGCAGAAAGCAATTTCTCGCTGAGGGCTATGCATAACGAATGTAAAACGAGACTGGATTAAACGAAAGGTTATATATACGTATATTCTAAGGTACGAGGAGACGCCGTATTGAATCAGAAAAGTTCGCTTTTGTCCGACAATTGGCAAGGAAACAATAAGAATAATTTGGTTCTTCAAACTCATCTTCAAACTCCTGTATCCTAACTAATATCAAACTTGAATGAAAGAAAGGCCGATTCTGGGATGATTTCTCATTTCCGTCTGTTAGATAAGGGCAGGTAGATGTATGTGCGATCATTAACTAGATAACCGCGAGATAGATAGCTAGCTACTAAGAAGCGTTGCGAGGGTTCGAGCCTGAGCACAAACGTACAAAGGAACTACTTGTGGAAAGTAAAACAGAAGAGAGAGAAACGTTCCGCGGCAAATAATTGATTGTATTAGGTGAGTTAGTATTCTACTAGCAGATTCTTCTCGACGAAAGTTGGAGAGGAGACTCTCGTTCGTTGTTAGAACCCACACTTAACAGTGATGGCAAAGATTTGCTGAGGACAACGACTCCGAGCAAATGTTTGTACAAAACACATTTTAACCTAAATTATTATACTGCCTTTAAAAACATTTATACTTCGGTAAGAATAACAAAATTACCCAAAGTTTCCAGATAAGAACAAATTTATATCTCACATCAATGCAGAGTCGCATGTGTAACACAAAATATACTATTTTTATATTAATCAGTTCTTTATCTAAGTATCATTTTTTCTTATTTTGTTGTTTTTTTATGCTGTATGATTTTTCATGTAAGATATTTCCGTTTCTTTCAATTCAATGTAAAGTCAGACTAAAAGCTTGTAAATGGAGTGTATAACAGTAAAATTGATATACCATCAATATTTTATTTCAAAAACTTTTTTTTACAGCTTCGAGAAGTCTGTGTTTGCATTAGAAAAATTTATGTCAAACAAAACGAGTATGTTGATTCAGTTTCAAAACAGACCCATGAAATAGTATAAATAATGTTTATGAGTACAGACATTCGTGTGAGATTTTATATGAATTTCAAAATGTCTACATATTCATATAACAGTAGTAGTGTTTTCTTTTCGAACTAGAAAAAAGACAATTTTTTATCTTATATTACTTCATTTCTTGAATCTTCGATTTTTGCTGTTATATTCTGTTCTTATATTAATAAGGAGACTGTAAGTTCGTAGATTATAAACGCAACATCTAAGAAAAAAAATTGAACGAAATAAAATCCGAGTTATAAATATGCATTGCTTTTTTGATGGTTTACAGGCGCATTTATATAGAAAAGTAGAAAACTCGAGAGGAAAGTCATAAGTAAACTGAACAGAAACATGCAAGCTCTGACTGGCAGGTTTCTTCATTGGGAAAGCCACCGAAAAGGTTGCTTTTCTCGTCCAAGCGCAAATGTATTGTCCTGGGTGGTACGACTTCAATTTTAGAGCAAAGCAGTCAATAGCACGTCTGCGAACTGAAAATATATACTTTAAATATGAAACAGTCAGACGCAGGACTCGATCCCTATCGAGATGAGACACGACAGCGGCATGCCACGAACATCGACGTTCCAACTTTCTCCTTTAAGACATATTTTTTCTGATGTTTTTATTTCTTGGAAAAACTTTACATGTAAATCTTCGTGTGCGTACAGTCGTCCTTATTACAGTACACATTCGAATGACGAATAACATTTTGAAGAACATCTGAATTCTCGTCTGACAGCCGGCAAAATATATATATATATATATCTCATTGGTCCAAGTTATAATCTAAGAAATAAATCAAACCTAAAGATGAAAAGTAATAAAAAAAGGGAATAAAAAATTGGAATTATCATAAATCATTATGTAGGTAAAATATACAGCATATATATAGAAGCACAAAAGTATACTCATCTAAACATATATGGGTATTATATATCTGTAACTTTCGAAAATAATGAGGCATGTTCTTTTTATCTATTCATTCACATTTATTAAATTCAATTATAGGGAATCAAATATTTAAAAATTCTATTTGATACTGATATTTCAGTGTCATAAAATGAAATGTTTAAATGAAACAATATGAATAGTTTGTTTTTAAATAATTATTTAATCTGTGAAGCATTCATCTGGTTACTTCCGAAAGCCAGAAATATGTTTAGTTGTCCGAATAAAAGGAAACGTACATGACCCACATACGTTACACATATATACATATTTGGAAAATCTAGAAAGTTGATAGGAAACGACTTTGGAAACAAGAGATTCAGGAATCAAAGATGTCCAAGGAAACATGTATATAAAGGCAGAGGTGAAAGGTGGGATGGGAGTTGAGGTTGCAGGTTCGTTAAAAGAAACGAACGCCAATTATATTTTAAACCTATACTGAGAATCCAATTTGTAGCCAAGTTTGAAGTGGACTCGAAGTTTGGACGAAAGGTTGTCTCTCCTGTTCACTCAGACACAGGTGTTTCAAGTGCTACACTTGTATTACGAATAGAATATAACGAGAATATGTCCCGTCTTCAGTGCCCTGCAATTCCACACGTTCGAGTGGTCTCTTCTGTACAGAAACATACGAACTCTTTCCCAACGAATTTCCTCTGCCATTGGACCAGACTTATGAGTTATGTACATCATCAAGTCAGAATTACTCGAACTGGATCACACTTCTCTTTGATTACTCTTCCCTCAGCTTAATGAATTACGTAACGAAGATTTTCTTCTCTTGTTTTTTACATCCTCTTAGTTTGTTATTTCTCCTCTTACATTGTTCTATAATTATTTTTCCATAATTATTTCTACTAATTATTCAATCAACGTCTTTTTATAATTCTATTAAAAGTTCCGAACGACGACCAGAGTTTAAAAATATTTGCCTAATGGATTGTTTTTTTATTCTTTTTTATTCCCCACTGTCGATTAATCGACTTTGAATTATTTTCTTCAAATCTTGCCATTTTATCTCGCTCGTCCGTCGATCGCTTTTATCCGTTTATCCACTTTTTGCCACGTGCGCTCGTTCTGTTTCGCTTCAAACCTCTCGTCAGCTTTGACGGTTTTGAAAAGGACTGGATTTTCAAAATCCTTTCACGACGGGTGCGTTCTGTTGTGTAATCCCTGCCATAATTTTGAAACGTCGAATGCAAAGTGCCATGGCAGTCAACAGGGCACAATCAATGCAAGTTCGTTCTCTTAAAGAGGAAGACACAAAAATATCAATATCACTGCACAGGGAAAAATATATATAAAAAAGTGCAAGTTCGTTCACGAGTTATCGACACTTCAATGGATCTTTTTCGAATCTTCTATCTTTTATTCTTTGATTAACCCAATCTATCAAAGTGATGTGAACAGACACGGCAATAATTCGGTTATGTCGTATGTGTTTTATCGTAAGTTTTTCTCACCAGTTTTTCAAGTTGTTTCAGATTAGAAGAGACGGGGCAAAAAATACAACGAAAATTTCGAACCTGATAGTCCATAAATTATTTATCTTTTACAATTAATAATCAGCTGATGGAGCTCACAAATGAACCCTGACTTCATGCAATTTTCAAACATAAGAAAATAATGAACAATGATAGCAGAATCATACCCTCAATATTTAACACCAAGTTGTCTTTTGGTACATACTATAAAAATCAAAAATTTATTGCTAACATAAAATAATTTTCTGATACTTAACAAAAAAGAAAGTAATTTCAAATTAATTTATAAATAATTGAAGATAAAATCATCTAGATTGATTACTTTTTTTTATTAAATAATGTTCCAGTGAAAATGACGTAATTTTTATCAGAATGTTCAAGATTCATATATTTTAATGATCAACGACTTGATTGATATTATTAATTATTATAGTAATACTGTCTAAAATAAATATTGGTTCATTCTTAACTGTACTGTTTATTAATTTTTCGTGCAAATTTTTTTCTCCGTGTATGTTGTATAATAATTTTATCTTGATCGCCAGAGGGTATCAGCTACTCTTCAACTTCTACTCTATCATTAAACAACATAATGTTTTTTTGTTCGTGAATTAACATACGCTCCTACAGAAAGGACCAGCGTTATATATACGTACCAAATGTACGATAACACGTTGTATACCAGAATAACGTGATATGACGAATCCATGACTAAAGAGGTGCGCAGCCTGCCATTCCCAGGCCAAAGCCTACGGCTAATGCCTATATCATTTTGACCCATACATATTCCATCTCCAACGGAAACTCTATTTTATATATAGCCGAACTCGGAAATCCGTTTTCATTATTGTATACTGCTATTTGTCTCACAAATTCATTGGCGTTCACACCTACAGCCTATTAGGCTTTAATCATCTAAGGAAAACATGGTCTATTTGTTAAACTGCGGTTTCATCTCATCTACGTTCTGCAAAAAATACAATTAGGTTTAATTGAGCATCGAAAAGTTATAAATTGCAATTTAGGAATTAATCTGATCCGCAGTAACATACCTCACTCTTTCGCAAGTTTGTTTTCCCAAAACTTCAGCGCGAAATCTCAAAAAGACATTTCTATTGATCCATCGTTACTTTTAATGAAAATTGCGAAAGAATTGCTCCGCCGTTGTTTCCCCAAGATTGCACGACATGAAAATAAATAATGTATAATTGAGGTTCTCGAGTAAACGAACTTTGTTTCCGTTCTTACGAAAGTTTGACGATTACTGTATTCACAGTTTTTGGTGGGGTAAAATTCAAAAGTGAAAAACAAAAGAGAAAGGTTTTACAAATTGTGCTATGTTGTGGAAATTTTTTAGTTTTAGTTTGAAAATCTTCTCATATTAGAGTTTCAATAGAAGTTGACTAAACTAGGACCTAATTCTAGCTCGGTTTAATTTTCGACATCTCTTCAATGTGGTTTGTAGTTAGTATTTTAAATTAAAATTATAGTTTCATTAACAAAATATCTAAACTAAAACACAAAAATTCTTTAAAATTTTCCATTATTCATTACAAAAATTTTTTTTATGTTGGTTATTATGTTATAATAATTTGATAATTATTCACGGGATCATAAAAATTCTTTGAAACTTATATAGCAGCCATTGATTGCGAACATTATTGGAAATTTGCGCATTATACCGCAAAGATAGTTAAGTTTATTAGCCGACTCGCGATTCATCTCTTTTTCAAAAGCGCCCCAAGGTGTAACAAATGTTTCGTTCGTATATAAGTTGCGAAGGAGAACTAAGATGAAACACAAAGTGCAAAGAATGAACAATAAGAATGAAGTAAATAAAAATATAAATACATTCCCGAGACTCGGAATAGGCTATTCGTTATTTCATTGGTGTTTTCAAATACATCTGAAAGTATTATTGAAAAGTTTAGTCAAACTGAAAAGTTATGCCAAGTATGTAAAATGTATAATGCGAGAAATACTGGCAAAGTTAGACCAAATATAGAATATTATTCAACTGCAACCAATGATTTGTTGGTCTTTAAGAATTTATAATCGAATTTGCTAACATCTATGAGACTGTCTAATCTATACTATAATAAACTCAAATAATTCTCAGTTTCATTTTACTTACGAAAAACGCGTCGGTGAAAGTTTGATTAATTTCAGTTTTTGTTGATATAAGTTGAAAAATGCTGGAAAATTTAAAACCCCTGTTTTTTACAGTCATCACTGCAACCAATTTTAGAATCTTTCAGGTGCTAAAAACCACTGCAATCAATTTCAGTATAGTGTAAACTTTTTTGATATGGTGGTGGGTGGAAAATTAAGTGATAATTTTAAAATCATATAATAATATTGAATAATTGATTTTTTAAAAACATTGAACAACATACCGCCATCAGTTGAGAAATACTGAAACACCTCATTACGCAAATCGATAACATCCTTCCAACGACAGCAGATAAAACAGTTTATTCCGAAATATTCCTTTCGTCTCTGCATCACGAGCGCCATCATGTGGCGGAATGATTAAGTGGGACATCTGACAAGGACAAAAGTTACCAAAACATATCTTTCTCTCTTATAAAAAGACGCTCAATTTGAAGACATACATTCCGGAAAATTACAAAACATGATAAATCACAAAATATGTATAAATAAATATGAATTGTCTCAAAGATTTATTACCGTATTACCGTAACAAAATTACCTTGCAAAGGTAAATTAGTATAGTAACTTACGTACCCAACTGATATTGTTGGCAGAACCGTAAAACTACCGTTTGCACTACGCCCTAAGTACAAAATATACTTTGAATAATATTTAAAATATATATTATATAAATAAAATATAAACTTACATATTTCGTATATAAACTGTTTATATTTTGAATATAAATCGGCATGATCTTATATGAATTGAATATAAATTTTTCATATAACATATATAAAAAATATATTAAAAATATAATTTTTGCATATATTTTGACATATATTTTTGTCCGTGTAGGATTGGTACAACGAAGACGACATTAAAGATGTCTCCACAAGTGTTTAAGAAAGATATAGTATGAAATTCAAATATGCATCACCTTAAGATATTGTCAATCAGAACATACACGCATATATAAATGTGAAACATATTGCAAAACTTGAATTTGTTTGAAACTTTAATGAATATAAAATAAATTCATTTTGTATAATACTAACTTGATCAATTTGTCTTGAATTTTATCAATTAATAATTCAAAATAGTTTGAAACATTGCAAGAAGCGACAGTCGAGTGTGCATACTTAAGATTTCGTAATAGAGTGCACGTTTCTAGTGAAGAGTTCGCTTGTATCGACTGCAATAAACGATTCGCTGGCAAAGTGCTGAGCTCGAGATATTGACGGACATCTTTCTTATCAATAGCTGTTTGAATGCACTTAATTAGCATGTGCATACAATTTTAGAACCAATCAAATTGAGTCTCCGCACAGGAGACACGGGCGTGCATCTACGATGATGCATTCTACTACCCACAAAATTATTAGAAATTATTAGTCAACAAAATCAAGTTTGACCATCATGTAATTCTTTAATTATTAATCGTGTTGAAAGTTGATCGCTGACGAGATGTCTGAAACGGTCGAAATGTTCTAATTGGTTGGTCTGGCCGCCGCGTTTGAAAAGTAGTGGAAACAGTGCGGGCCTGTACGGAAGTACAAAGTAATTAATCCAAAATTAGACCATTTCTCCAGGGCGATGTTACATAATTAAAATGTATCTTGATGTGGCATGAAATTTTGCGAGTTGCCAATTTTTGTTCCACCACACACATACATAACTATATTAGAAATAAACGCATCTATCCAAGACAGAATGTCCGGGACAGCGCACACACAGTGGCCCTCTTACTCGTTACATTTTCGCATCAATGATGCTTGTCACCGGAACATTACACCCGTAAGACTTTTTCCATCCTCACAGCAATTCACTCTCGTACATTTTAACTTTAAGCATGTTATTGTTGCCCTAACCATATCGTCAACTTGCATGCAGGAAGTTTGTACTTTTAATTCTGAAATATCAAAGATTCTGAGCCGAGTGTTAATTAGAAAATATTGGAAATTTTTCTGAACGAGAAGAATAATGTAATGAACGTATAGTCATTATTACTAACATTTCTGGTATTCTCATATCACATTTCTTTGAAAACTTTTTTTTTTGGGTTAATAAAAAAAATGTTGAACAAAATTTCCAATATTTCTTATGAGTCTATCTTTGAGAAATCTTTTAGAGTTTCAATGTGAATTTTTTTTGTTTCAAATTGATAACAATCATGAAGAACTGTATGAAGAAAAGTTGAATGTAAAAATAAAAATTTGAAAGAAGAGCTGCTTGTATTTTTTGACTTTTTTTTTTAAATTAAGTTTGACTCATGAGTTAATTTTTCAGATGGAGAAACAGACTTTTGATTATTCATCTCAATAGCAAGAAGGCCACAGAAAATGACTGATCGTTTTGATAAATCATAAAAAGAGCAGCGAAAGCAAAATGCCTAATAATTTGTTACAAATAAATTTTGCCACTTGCGGCTCGAAAGTGGCTGGCCTAATAGCTCCATTGACACTTCCACCTTTGCACATCGCATTTTTATACTACTTTTGGCAAGATTTTGCCCGAGACGTTGATAAACAATATTGTACTTGTTCATGTTGGGATACCGTTTTTAAAGGTAATTATAATATTTGTGTATACGATGGGAATTCAATGGTACACATATTTCTAGCATGACAAAAATTATATCAAAAAATTTGTCAGTTATTCTTTGATTTTTATATAATAATTTTCAGAGAAAAACAAAGACATTGTTGATTTTCCATTATTGATGTAAATTAGATCAATTTTTTGAACTTTGTTAACAGTTGCAAGCTGTGTTTGATACCCTCAAAATATTTTTTATGGTTTATACAAAAATAATTTTTTTGAGTATCTAAAAACATCTAATAGTAAAAAAAGTTACAAATTTGATCATCAAATCAATTGAATTCAACTTTAAGTACTTGGAAAATTCATTGCTAAAATGAATAAACGTTTCAATGATCATTAAGAAAAACTTACATAAATTTCTAGTACAACGATGACATATTTCAGTTATTTTGTAAAAAAACATAATAACTATACCGAAAAATTCAAAGTACAATGGTTATAAATATATGCGTGTCTTCTTGTAATAATCAGACAAGTGGTTTTCAAATGTTTTAATTGAAAGGCTTGAATTCCATGTTTTGAAATTATTTGATATTGCCATTTTATAGATTTGGAGTTCTATAGAATAACTTTTTCATGTTGAGATCAGTCAATGAAAACAAAATTTTTATCCAATTAAGAAAATTTTAAGCAATTTCACAGATGTCTGGTTACCAAAATTTCTAAAAGAAAACATGGTTTTTTGGATCTTACAAAAAAAAAGATACAAACGAAAATGAAACTCATCAATTTATTTCTTCAAGTATTAATTTCACTCTAAATGATGATAAAAAATACAATTGTAACAAATTTTTTCTGTATACAACAGGTTCTTACGAATCAGGAGTTGCGTCGTTCAAGCATATGTACTTCAATGCAACATCGAACACTCTGAAGATATGGATTGCCATTGTATTTGGAATCATAGTATTTTACGAGACCGTCAAATACTTGACGCGGTTGGCCTTAAACCGAAGACTAAGAATCAGTATGTTAATACTTTTTGCGACTGCAGTATTTTCGCATTATTATTCTTGGTGGGTCTACATCAACTACTGGAATGACGAATTTTATACTCAATGGTACCACCAGATGTTCTTCTCAATCACCGAGCTCGTCTCCACCATTGTCGTTGTCCATCTCGCCGACCAGACGAATCCCATTACTTATAGAAAAGCGTTTGCTATAGTTGCCATTGCCATCCTGCATATCCTCGCCGGTAGTTGGGATCAGTTTGTTACGAACGTTATTAGAGGCGAAGGTTATGCACATCAGGTATTTTTTTTCACAGCCAAAAATTAAATCAAAATACAATTCAGTGACTCTGAGAAAAACAGATAACCCCATTTTCAAGAATATCAAAAAATCAAAATCTTCAAACATTTCAAACATCGTCATCAAGTCAAACATTCATCAAGTTATTATGAAAAGATTCCAAATTAAAACGAAACATATTGTCACCTGAAACATTTTTTACAATTTTAGAATGGAGTTATGTGTTTCTGCTTCTAAGTCATTTAATTGTTAAGAAAGAAAAAGGATCATTTTTTTAATGAATTGAATTTTGATTTTCCAGGTCATGCGTGATTTAGGTTTTATGATCCCCGATATTTTACACGTTGTAATTCCACTGTGGTCCCTTAAGAAACGAAGTTATTACTGTCTTCCTGGTGTTGATCTTCAAAACTATAACATCATGAGAGATATAACGTACATGTTGGCATTAGTATTAGTTGGACTTTGCATCTGTGCGATGTTGTAATTTCAGTCAAAAAATATATGAAATTGTAGATTTTTGATAGTTGTATAATTTTGATTCCCTAATTTTATAAATATCTATGTCAACAAATTCTACCAGAATACTTTAACTAAGTTATTTTGTCATTCCATTTCTTTTTTATTCATAATAATAAATCATTTTATGATGATTATATATAATGATATAAATATCACTTTATTAAGTACAAAATCGTTTAATATTTATATACAAAGATTGTATCAAATACCGTCAGACAGTTTTGACTGTCAGATGATATTGAATCAAAAACAAATATATTAACTCTCTTTTTTTAATTTTCACATAGGAAAACTAATATCATTTTTTAACAAATGAAAATATTCTGCGGTGCAAAATCTTTTCATCTCATTTTTTTTGAAGCCGACTCACTGTTGTCATTTTTCCTCTCATTGCTAATTTCGGTATCCGAATTATCAAACACTTTGAAATGTCTTTTGGGTGCGGTGTGATTTTCACTAATTTCTTCAGTGATGCACTTTTTTGTTGACATCTGTTCATTTATTGAAGATGATGTAGATTCTAATTTAACTGAGGCAAACGTTGGGTCACCATCTTCAGAAATGTTTTCACTGTAACGAAAGAATTAGTTTTTTTAATCAAATCATTCCAAAAACAAGTTACAAAATATCATTAAATAAATATTAGTCAAACAAAATATAAGAAATTCGAAAATATCAATGCATTTTGTACCCTTCATATTTGATTTGTTTCGATGGAATCCGTTGGTTTTCAATCTTCGGGTTTTTCTTCAAATTCATAACATTCTTTATCTCGCTGAGAAAAAATTCGGTGCAATTATTTTCAAAATGCGTTTCGTTGAATTTTTGTTCGTCAAATTTCTCGGTTTCAATGTTTTCTGTAAATTAGAAAATATGAATATCAATTTCGAATTCATTTTCTTTTGTCATTAATTACGTTAATTTTATAATTATACTTCGAATAAGTCGTGCTCCTTCCGCTTTGTACTCAAAAATTTCTTCGTCCTTGGCTTTGACAATGTCAACCAGAGCCTTATTTTTTTGTACCAAAACCTCAATAGAGTTGCATAATTTCATCGTCACCTCTTCCCACAATTGCAAAGCACTACCTTTCTTAAGTTCGATGTTGAATTTAAAAACTCCACCCTCTATAACTTTTGACAGTTGTATGCAATCCAACCGTATTTCAGAGGCGAATTCAACAATGTTGCTCAACAAATACGAGATATGATTCTTCGCATCAAAATCTTCAATATCCAATGCAGGATTTAATTTCTAAAACAGGAATTTAAATACAAATTACAAAATTTTTTGATTGATCAGTTAGAAGCAAATAAAAAGTAAAAAAGTACATGTTGATACTCACCTGGCATCGGTCAATTAATTTATCAAATGATAATTCTTCCAGATACAAATAAACAAAGTCAGTTAGAAGAATTTTCCACAGATTGTTCTTGTAAATGAACTTCAACAAATATTCTTTGTTGTCAATTTTAACAATTTGCCACTTTGTTTTGTTTACACTTGATGTCAAGATTTCATCCATTATGATTTAACGATGAATAATGAATAGTTATTTAAATAATGATATTTTTTATTTTAAATTATATTAATAACTGTGATACAGTTATATGCAGAAAATCGTTGTGTCCGACTAGACGATACGAAAAAGTTAGGTTATGTTTACGCTTTTTTGCAGAGGCATAGGGAGACATTTGCTATTTTGCTAAATTGCCTACAAATGTTTATCTCAAAATCCAAGGCAATTGTTCAATAGAATAAACTTTTTCAACTCAATTATCCAAAAATGTATTTATTAAAATAATTTTGCCATTTAAAATTAAAAATGTGGTTTTACATAGGATTTTTTCATACAAATGATGCTTAAATGTAAAATAATTATTTATTGAAATGGTTGTCCACATATAATGTTTATAATTATAATGTCTACTACATTATAAGTATAAGAAGATAAAATAGGTCGCGCGAAGCATGTAAGATTAAAGATATAATCATCGTATGAAAAAAATAATAAAATTAAATTAAAAATTCTCCATAAATTAACATTATATATATTTTGTCTACTACGATTACAAACAATGCAAATAATTATACGTTACAGAAAGTTGAAATAATCACTCTCAAAGAGTTTGTCAATTATGACTATAGCATTATTCTGATTTTTATTATTTGTTGTTTATAAAAAAGTTGCAAGGATAATTCATATTTTTTCTCTACTGAATAAATTTTATAAGGCATTTTATAAACAAATTTCAATGAAATTGAAAAAAAAATAATAATAAAATTGGAACGAAGCAAACTTATAATGAAAAAATTGATTAAAATTATAAATGAAGTGATGAAAGAAAATCATCAGATCTGATTTCGTTGAAAGTCTCGTTATAAAAAGTTGAATCTTTAATGAAATCATTTGTTTCAGATACACATCTTCCTACACTATGAAAAAATATATCTAGATGGTCGCTATAATTATTATGAGTATCACGCATGTGAAAAATAATCTACAGTAATTTTTTTTCTTATCCCAAAATACATCACAACGAAATGGCTCATCGAACACTATTGAACAAAAACAAACATTAACGCAGCCTCTATGATCTTTCAAACTGTCATCTGTAAATTATAATTTCAATTACATTTAACCAAATGAATGGATATAAAACATACGATACACAGAAGAACCTGGTTTATAACTGTACATGCAACAAATGATATTTTGTATCATATGATTTACGTAGGCCCAGCCTATGTTAAATACATTCAAAAGAACCAAACAGTTAGGCCAATCATAACTTCAGACAAAAAAATCATACTGTCAAAAAAAATTCCTAACATGCCATGATCTTCAAAACACTTTCTTTCTCTTCGTCAGCCCTGATTTTACATATAAATACAATCAATTTTCATTTCATTAACAATACATATTTTATCTACCGAATGTCCAAAGCAATTACAATCGTTTGACGTTCAGGACTCCAATGTGGACCATTATTGTACATCGCAGATTTGTATGGGCACCAAATTTGAACAAATGAAATATTTTTGTTATTGGAAAAAAACGAAACTGATCGATTTTATAGATTTAATTTTCAATGAATGGGAATCCTTTTATATACCTATTATGATATGATGCTGGACTTTTAGGGGATTCACAAAAATAAATCGCTGAACAATAAATAAGACGGCAAAAGTGATCTCTTCATTCATGCAAGAACAAATGACGAAAATAATTCTACTGTTTAATGACAAAATCGGGGTTGGGTGCTTCGTTTTTTTTGTTATTTTTTTTATCGTACGTTTATTTTCTTTTTGTCTATTTTATTTTGTCTCCATATTTTTTCCTTTTTAGTAAAAAAGCGAAGGCACAGTTATCAGTATCTGAATCAAGTCCAGATTGCCAATTCGTGATTATTATTGGTGCAAATAATACTGCGTTCTATTGCGAGTTTACATCAGAGATGATTGAACATTTAAATAAATAGGATTGAAACTCGTATGATATTCCTCGGTATTTGTTCGGTATGATTAAACCTGCTCAATTTTTGTTATTCTTTTTTATATAAATCATTTTGTCTTTTTTTATTTCAGTTGTCTTTTTATGATTTTTTAGTAGAATAAAAATATATGTAAGTACTACATGTTTAATGTTCGAATGCACTTCGATTGCGTGCGTTTAACTCTTTGACATTTCCTCGTCATCGTCGCTGTGTTCCATGCCATTTTCGACGTTGTTACCGTTGACCTTGCGTCGTTTTGATTCCGGCTCTAGATTGTCTTCAGTTTGGAAATCTATCCCGTGATCTTTACACCTCTTCTCCACATACTTCAGCAACCGGTTCCCCGCTCTATAAACATAACTATTTTAATGACTAGAAATAAGCACTGTTTTTGCAAGGATGCAAGCAGCGTTCGGAAGCCACAGATTATGCAATTTATTGAATAAAGATTTATTTAAAAAAAAAACAAAAGTAGAAAATTTCCAACTTCAAATAATCAAACAACTAATGAGAGAAATGTTTTGAAAATTATTCATAAAGTGATTATAAGTTCAAGAAAAATAAAATAGAAATAGAAAAACCATTAATATGAGAAAAATTGTAATTTAAATGATCAAGTTTCAACATGTTTGAAATATACCGAATTTAATTTCAAGTATAGATATTTCACTTAAACTAAAACATTCGAACATGCAATTTCGAGAAAGCAAACAATTAATAGAGTCAGCTTAATTTCAAATCATCCAATCTTAATTTAAGAATAAATTTTATTTCACAGCCTGCAGGCAATCATGCACATATCCACATAACATGCAAAAATTATTTTCAGCGCAATTGTTTCACTTTTACCGTATATTCACAACTTGTGTAACGACAACTAATTGCACACAACAGTATAAGTGGAATACAGCAATTCATATAAAAAAAACTAGTTTTTCTATTTAGACAGATTGCCATTTGAACACAAGACGAAAAGTTATTAACACCAAGAACAATTTGTCAGTAAAAACATTTTTTAGCAACAAAAACGATTAATATTAAAAAAAAACATTGACTACGTATGTTATAACAAAGAGCATTCAAGGCCTCATGAGATATAATCCCTGGCCTCCGAACCCAAAGTAACTTAGTTCAACGTACTTGTAAACGGAGCTATTTTCCCTATTGTAGATTTCGCAATTCTTGAAGATTTGCGTGCAGTCTTGTACAAATTGTTGAACCGTTTCATAAGAGTCAGACTCGAATTTAGATTTAATCGTGCCAAAATCCATTGGGTGCGTGATGAATTCATGATAATCCGGGACTTCTTCCTTAGTTACAGGGGTCATAAAAGGCCAAGAATCCCTGTGCGCGGCAATATCAGACATCAGCGCCTGAATCGCAATTTTGCACGACTTGATGCTCTTTCTATCCTCCTCCAACTCAGCGGCTCGTTTACTTGATCTCCTGGTCATTCTTATCTCCTTCTCTTCTGTTAGAGAACCATCTGTACAACAGAAAATTCATTACAATATCGAACTGGTAACTTTTCATAATGTAATTATGAGCTAACTGAATAATTGAATTTCAAATTTACAAAATCAAAACAAATGTTCATGATTGTTTTCATTTTTTTCTTATCATTTATTTCTCTCTGATAAATTTTCATACCTGACATTTGTTTTGAAAATAATTAACAACCTGGTTATGAATGCAGATGACATGTGAAATTAGCAAGGAGTAAGCTGATAAAAAAAGTGGTATCATAAATGAGATACTGAGAGGTGGGCAAAACAGTGTTAATTGCTGTGCAAAAACGACAATTCCAAACTGTTCGAGGATCCTGATTTGATATATATATATATACAGGCTTGAAATGTAAAACATGGATAAGTTGAGGGTACACCAAAACGTAAAACACCAGGGAAGAAAGGACAACAAACAATGTTAATATTCTGTGTATGATTTTAAATGCTACCCAGATACTTTGGAACCGAATATACGTTGTTTCAGAACTAAAAAATGATGCCAATTGGTTTTTTTTGCAAAGCTTCAATTGTTGAAAACTTGTCAGATTAATATCCGTTAGCTGAAGCTCAATTTTTTGTTCTCTAGCTCCGGAAGTCAATTTTTCATTTTCTTTTCTCATGGTTAACTATAAGGAGAATTAATCAGAATTATGTGAAATCAACGCTACATTGTTTTTTCTGATCATTCAAATATCTTCATTACATAAATGTTAATTTTATTTTATATTCAAATATACATTTGCTGTTTTCAATATTGTTTATCTTTGTTGTATTTTTTGCTAATTGTTTTTTGATGATTCATTCCACTCAACAAGTGTAAGTGTGTGATTTGTAATAAACAATTAATATCGAAACAACATTCAAGTTTTTTTTAGATAAATATTATCAACTGTACGTTGACTTGGAAAAAAATGTTAAACAATAATTGTGAAACAAGAAGTAAAATTTTGAATAAAAAATGTGCATATGTAGAAAATATTTGAATAAGTGATAAAACGCTAATATGAGTGATATATAAATGCAAATATAGAAACACATATGCAGTACAGACCATCCCAGTCTATATTGAGAAGGCTCTTGGCGAAGCCGTGGATGCGAGAGCGTGCTGCAACCGCGCAAGATCTTTCTGCTTCTCTATCTCTCTCGCGTCCCCTCACTATCAAAA
Organism: Trissolcus basalis; assembly: GCA_025266255.1. Lineage (NCBI taxonomy): Eukaryota > Metazoa > Arthropoda > Insecta > Hymenoptera > Scelionidae > Trissolcus > Trissolcus basalis. The sequence continues at coordinate 42,981 of JAAMPD010000246.1, forward strand.
TACCCAAAGCTAAGCCTAATCTTATAACATTTTATTGGTATGCTGTATTTTCGTTTAACATTTAATTCGTTTCAAATTCGCACAGATTGCCTCTCAGTTTTTTTTCAATCAAAAATTAAAATATCAATCAAAACACTTTACCAGTAAAATAAAACTGTACTAATTTTCTCGTAAACAAATACAATGCTATATCAATCTTTTTTTTGTCTTTATGTTTCCTCTTTCATGTTAAAATCAAAACGTGTAATTCAGAATGTTAATTTGGATTCCATCATCTAAAATTCAAGTTGAATTTATATTGTAAATTTGCCAATGTGACACAGAATTTGCATCAATATTAATTTGGAAGGGCTTGTCTGTCTCGAATGAAATTTTGTACAAAATATTGCACAGGTTTTTGTTTTCATTGAAAAAAAAATATATATTCAACATTGATTTACCTGTTTTGTGGTTGTATTTAGCAGCTTTGCATTGAAAACATGACCATCTACCTCGTGGCGGCCTTCCCAACCGAGGTGTCACGCACTTAAGGTGAAAGTTCTTTTGACAAGTATCGCAACTAAATATTTTCCCAGGACTTGAGCACACAGAACAAAGTACGACTGGTTTTTCTCTGCGAAAAATATTTCACACGTTAGGTACAAAAATTTTACAAACGAAGAGTACATCTCTATAAAAAATATTGAAAAATAATTACGGCTCTTGGTCATTCCCTTCCGTTTTCTCTTCTTCGTCATTCTCATATTCATCGTCGTCTTCCTCTTCTTCGTCTTCATCCTCTTCTTCATCCTCTTCGTCATCAACTTCTTCTGGTTCATCTTCGTCACTTGGTGTCGTAACTCTTTTTGCTCTGGTATGACGCGTTTCTTTTGTCATTTCGATATCTTCCTCCTCATCCTCGAATTTCTTGCGTCTTTTAGGTTCGGTCTTCGGTTTCTTTTCTGGGGGCTTACACTTGTCACAGAACCAATCTCCTTCTGGTACGGCCTATTTAGAATCGAATATCAATTGAAAAAAGATTCTAATAACATAACAAGTTTTGAGATTTAAAAACTTTGATAATAAAAATACGTACAAATAATTTTGGTTTCAAACAGTATAGATGGTGACCCTTGTTGCAGCCGTCACATAAAAGCATGTTCTCAGGATCTCTACGTCGCCTACAAATTCTACACTGAGTATTCCAAACGCTCTTGCTCCAGGAAATACTGCTGTCGAGGGTGTGAATGTGAACGAACAACTGCGACCAGCTTGTAGAGGCGATCAGCGATTGTTCCCATCGGTCTCTCACCTCTTCATGATTCCATTTTTTATCGTTTGTATCAGGACCAAGTGGTTTTTCCATGTACCTCGGTTCGACTGAATGGGCCAACTGCAGAATCGCCAAGGCTAAATTACGAATTGAGTCCTGCTGCTTAGGGTCCGGCACCATCTCGTCTTTGCTTGGCGGTCCAAGGTACTTTCCAGGGTCGCGATAAACTTTGGTTGCACCACTGCCGACCTCAGAGTCTGGTGTGTTCGGTCGGCTATTTTTAGCCTCAGTTTTGATCTTTTCCAGGGTAGAGTTTACAGCACTGTTTGTTAAGCCGTCAACGTCTATCTCTGTGCCGTCAGAATAAGTGAGCTTGTCACACTGCTTGTCGTAACGACCATCCAGTATCGATTTTCGCCAAATTTCTCGATCGTGAACTTTCAACATTCCTAAACAACCGTTACGAATTTTTTCTTCAAGCTCCAGAATGTATTCCTGCAGCGTTGATTCAAGTACAGAATCAACTGGCACTTCCGGCGGGAAATTCAGATTCGCATTCTCATATCTGGATTTCTTTGACTTGCTAGTCGATTCTTTTACGTTAGGTGCTTCTGGGAACTGAAAAAAAAACAAGATTAAGTAATAAATATCAAATAATGATGTAAAGAGCTTTAAGCATCAGAAATGTAATTATGATGTTAAAAAAATGAATTAAAAACAAACTTACTCGTTCAGGATTTAGTTTGTTTTTCGGGCAATGTGCAATAATGGCTTTAAGCTCATCAGCTTCATGGATCAAGTTTTCTCTCAACTCTTTTTCTCTGTATCCACGTTTATTCAAAGACTGAATGAGATTTTCGATATCCTCAGAGTTGCTAAGAAAACACCATTTCGGTCCACCGGTGGTCATCCAATGGACTGGACACGTGATGTTTCCGGTACAACAGAACAGTTTTTTGCGCAGCTCATTGTAATTATTAATATCGTATTTACTGCTTTTGCGTGGACTCATGTCCTTTCTGGGAGATTTCAGTCCGTTCTTCTCAAGGAACATCTTTTTTGGCGATTTTTTACCAGCAAAATTGTTCTCTTTATCATTTTCTTCCTCAAATTTGTTCATCAAGTATGTATAAATCGATTCCTTATCTCGAAGTTCTGGTTTGTAAGGTGTTCCACCAGATACACACGTACCAGCATACAACTCATGGTTTTCAACAAAAATTCCTAAAAAAAAAGTCAATTAGTTTATTGACGTGAATGTCAAATTTATTGATATTTATATATTTGTTAAAATAAGTGTATTCTGAGTTTAAAGTTTTTTTGTAAATTTCACCTGGGATAGAAAGAAACCGCCAATAACGTCTGTGAGCCCTGTCCGAACCGAGCCAAAGCATCATCTGCTCGTCTTTTGAGGCCTCCTGTAATTCTTTGACCTTTGATTCAAACTCTTCCTTCTTCTTCTCCTCCTCGCAGTTATTTCGAGTCAACTTTTTGGGTTTAGGTTCATCTTCCTCGACTTTGCCTTCTTTCTCACGTTCCTTCATTTTGCCGCGCTCCTCCCTTTCTTTCTTTTGTTCGGCTTTGAAAAGCATTCTTAGTTCCTTTTTAGCATGGTTTATTTTTTCATGCCGTTCCTCAATGATGTCACGAATGGACGCGAAGGTCAACAACTGATTGATCAGACACGAGATCACTTTGAGCTTGTCGTCCAATTCCAATTCGCACACGCTTCGGTGGCCCAAGAGACGCAGGATGCGAGCTTCATTCATGCGCAGCAGAAGTGCCGGATCATCGTGGTTCGTATAGCCACCGCGTTGGGAGTATCGCCATTTTGACGCAGCATCGCCTATAATAATGCAAAATTTCTATTAGGGCTTATGCCGACAAACTTTCAAATACATAATCATGATTATTTCATTCAAAAAATGATTTTCAAAGATACTACTTTGAAGTGAGAAAGTTGTTTTCATTTGATTGTTAACATTTTCATTTACCTTCATTCGATTTAAAAAGTGTTTCATTCAATCTTGCATTCAAATGAAGAAATGATTTTGTGGTGTTTTGTGAAGAAGATGGAACTTTGAGTGACATAAAAAAGATTTTTGTTGCTTAAGCTTACCATTCAAAGTTTTAAATTCCAGTATAGATTTTTACAGAACAAAATAGAATAATTACATCAGACAGTTCAATCATATGATCTAACAAACCAGCAAGTCAACATTAAATACAACACTTTTTTTTTAATTTAGAGAACTGTTATTTTAAAATTAAACCAATGAAATTTTAATTGTAGATGAATTAATGTCACATACCAATTCTCCCGCCAGAAGCTAACAAATGTTGTCTAAGGACTTCGCTAAGCGTCACATGGTCCAAAGAAATTTGTGACAAATGACAACCTTGATGGTTTTGAGTCCAGGTGGATGCGATCGTTGCTAATTTCACAGCTTCCGCCATAGAAGACACGCCCTGATCAATAACAGTGTCACTGATAGTGTTTTCGTCCGCATGAATTTCGTCCTCTTCTTCCTCCTGGTATTTGAAAATATTAGACAGCAACAACTGCAGCAGATCGCTCCAAGGTCCAGACGTTTCTGTCTTCAGCAGAGCTTTTTCCAGGAGATCAAGATTCACACCGCCTGGGAAGTACATCTTCACCTTCAACTCCTTGTGGAAGAATTGTAAAAACTCAAGAATCATAACGACATCGCCGAACTTTTCATTCGGGATGTCACAGTTAACTGGCACCGGTTCAGGCAAAAGGCACAAATCTTCGCACTCCAGGTCTTCTCGGGGCTTGTTCCAAGCCTTTATGTAAGCCTGCAGAGCTACTTGTTTGATTTTCTCTTTCTTCTTGCGCTCCTGCTTTTCAAGGCGCTGCTGTTTTTTCTGTTCCTCAGCTTTTGCTTTCATTTGCTCTTCTTTGTTCTTGTCGTGTATTCTGTAAAATATTCAAATATTCATTAATAAATGAAATAGGCTAATTGATTAGTGATACAAAAAAAAATCTTAAAAGTTTAAAAGATTCTATACAATTTAAAGATTGTGTGCAATAAAATAATACAAAATAACGTAATAAGTTGAAACAAAATGAATTATGTATTTACTTTGATTTGCTATGCTTCTTTTTTATCAAGCCAGAATCATTGAGTTTCTTCAAAGGATCAGGCTTAGAGAAAGCTCGATGCTTTGATGAATCGGAAGTCAAAAACTTATCCATAGTTTCTTGCTTTTGCTTGACAATTTTTTTTGGCCGGATCGTGAAATCTGGCAGCGGGCCGGCAAAAATTGTGTCAAAACGAGTTTTAAGGATACCATACTTCTGAAGAACACTTTCCTGCAATGGAAAAATTATCGTCATAAATTCAATTTCTTTTTGATTGTAAAATCGAATTTCAGATAACGAACCTTTACAACCCAAACCCCATTGGCGTTCTGTTCACAAAGCATCCGCAGAAAGATTTTGTTTCGCTCTCGACTATATTGGTGCTTTCGTCGACGTATTTGTCCGGCGTCAACTGTCAATAGCTGGCTCACATCGGAATCGCCAGCGTCCAATTGCTCGACTTCGTATTTGAACAGTTTCGCCGGTGGGTAATACTGTCTTTCATGTGAACTTCTGGAAAATTAAAATTTTTTATTATCTGTTCGAAAATTAAAAATTTATTACGTATACCAACATAAAAGAATAGAGAAACAAAAGAAATTTTGATGAGTGAAAATAAACGACTTACACATCATTCTCGCTGGCTTGGTAAGCTTTGATTTGCTGCTCCGTCGGTTCTATCACTTGAAGTACATGACATTCACACCATGTATCTTCCTTCAAGCACACATCAACCATTTCGCCAACGAAAAATCTGTCTCTGGCGTACTGATACACATCCTCAATCATTTCCCTAAATGATTTTCGGCTGGTTTTATGTGCCAGATATAAAATTGGGATTCGAAGCTAAAAACAAAATAATCAATTCAATTACAAATATCAATGAAAATAAAAAAACGTAAACAAACAAATTTACTATCCATTAAAACAATCTGATTTCTTTGGAATTTTAATCTTACCTCCAATGGAAATTCCTTGATGGATTTTTTTGCATTTTCCTCCGATTCCAAGGCATCTTCATAAGTCAAATTTGATTTACCAGTTATGCTACACGACCAAATAAGGGAATTGCACAGAATGATTCGCTCGCAAAATTCACTAAAATTGAATTAAAAAATTTATTGTATTAATACACCATTCAAATAGCAATAAAAAATGAACGTTAATCGATTCAATATTTGTAAACAACTTTCAAACTCAAATAAACCAAAAATAGTCCATAATGTAAAAAAACTTCGCCCCAAAAAAATGAATTCAAAAGAAGTTAATCTTTAAATTCGCGGGCAACTTCTTGTTGGTTTAAAACAAAAAAATGTTACCGATGGAAATTACAAATCAAAATATTGTCAAATCATGCATGAATTTTTGTGAGAAGCCAAATGATTTTTGTCAAAACTCCTGGCTAAAAGGCCGAAACAAAAATGTGAGATTTAATGTGGCGACAAAAAGAGAGGGAAAACGAGTGCGCGGTTAAAAAATTGACGTCTGACAATGACGAGAAAAAAAACGTCGAAATAAAGCTTACTTGAAATCTTTGAATATTTCATTGGTGACTTCGCAGTGGAAGACCTCATCGTTGTCCCTAAAATCCGATGAGACGTGGAGTCTCTGAAAGGGCTTCTTGCGTAGCAGCGGCATGTCGGTCGACGAACGTCTGGACGCAAACAAGCGGAACAACGGGGCGCTCACATGCGCAACGACGCAATTCGTAAGCTGAAAATCGCCAGAGCGGAACAAAAAAGCCCGGCGGCGCGGTGGGATTAGAACGATAAGACGAGGGGCCTCTCGGCGTGCTCTCGTGGACTGTCGTCGGCTTCACGACTGGCCCCAACGCATTCGCTATTGCGGTCGAAAAACGGTCACGCGAACTGAGAAACGCGATCCGAAAACCCGCGCGAATGCATGACAAATGGTGGCGTGGACGCCACCAGGGTTTGTTCACAGGGCTGTTCGACGATCTAACGCACGATCACCAATTCTTGCCAACGATTTGCGTCCCACACTAGGCCTTCTCGTGTAAGCGCGCACTGGCGCGCACCACTTGAGCTAGCTCTTTTGGCTTTTGGCGCTCGTCCGCGACGTTGCCAAATCTCTACGCGCGCTCATTGTCGCGCTGCGCCATGACTGATTAACATCAGGCTGCTTCAATTGCAGTTGCGCAGTCAATTATTATTACTTCTCCCCAGCCCAATGAAAAGGCTCCATTTTTTCTAGTTAGTTAATTTGTTTTATACAAATTAATACAAAATCAACAAAGTTCATGTATTATTGTTTACTTTTTTTACACTGTCATTTCATTATTTTTGATGTTTATTATTTTAAGAAATGATTCAACAATTTAAAGAATTTTTCTATTACTGAAAATTATTTATTTATTATATTGTTTAATTTTTATACGCTGATTTTATGGGGATGCAGATTAACAATAATTAATAATAATAATTATAAATAATAATTTAATATGAATTATCCAAAAATTATTTTTGTATTAATTAAATATTTGAAGAAATGTTTACATTTTTTGAAACATGTTTAAAGGATTTTAAATATAATTTTAAAAACAGATGTACTTTACAAAATATTTTATATCCCAAAGAAAAAATTTTAGTTACACAAAAAATGCATGAATAGGTATTTCATGTCATGACAAATTAATTTTTTTCATATTTGAGAATTTCATTCATGAGGATGATGATTAGGCTGAAATAAGATTAGGTTTGTTAGAGATAAGTAACAGAAAATTAGTTGCGTTTATCTATATAGTATATTTCAATGCTAGGCGTAAAAAATTATTTTTGTTCAACAAAAATTAAAAACATCTTCCTGACCTTATGAAATAGTTCAAATATATTACGTTCTCAATTATACACAGCCTAATAGACTTCTAATGATCAAATAAATTAGTATATTAAAAAAAAAAAATTATTCTTATGTTATTCTCTATTTACACTGTAAAGTAGACTGTAAAAGGGAATTTCATTTGCTTTTGCGGTTTCTAAGCTCTCCTGACGGGCAAAAAACGAAACATAAATTGTAGGATATTAGTAGAATAGGATTATTGTAATGCGATTAATATCGTAAAAATAACTAAAATAAAATGAAATCTTTCGGAATCAACAAAGTATTTGGTGAGACCCGTTATGAAAACACTATCTTTTAGTTATCCCAACAGAGTGAGAACACTTAATCTGGGCATCCACTTTTAAATTACTGAATTAATTATTCCAAGTGCCGAATTAAATGTTTAATAAGCCATCGTTGAGAATCATATATAAAACTAGCTAAAAATTGTACATGTGCAAGGGTTGCTTCGGAAAAATTAATTACGTAAAACAAGTCACATGTGGAAAGACGATTTTTGAATGTTACATAATTTAAACAGAGAGCATAAACTTCATCATCATTTATTTAGATATTATTACATCATTATCAATAATAAAATTAATTATGTAATAATGTTGATAATAGTGAGTACAATTGGTGCAATTGATCATCATGGTAAAATTTTCTCAAATTGAATTAAGGCAATTTTTTATTTGGTCATATATTTTATTGTTGTTTATGAAAATATACACAAAAATATCAATATCATAAAACTTCATGATTTTGTTAACGAATAACAATTTGTTAAAACTTGACATTCGTTTTATTGTTTTGTTTAAATTTGATAGCAGCAATTTTAAACAAAGTTAATTTTTTGATAAAAAAGCACCATAACTTTTATTATACTGTTTATTTTCCGTGTATTTCAGTGAGGTTTGTGGTCGATGTGGTCGTTATGCCCATAGGTGTTGTAAACTCATATTCTACAATAAGAAAATCTCTGATACAATTCTTCACACTTGGAATGTCAAAAGTTCGTTTGCTTATACTCGGCGAAAAAAAATTATTCAGACTGCAAACACGTAAAGTTGATTCCATATGTGAATTTAGATTTTCAATATTCGAAAAAACATCCAAGAGTACTTGTATAGTATAATTTAAATTATGCTCATAATAATCCAGAACCTATTGAAGAGAAAAAATAAAAGGTAATATAAATATAGACAAAATACATGTACTAATATAAACTGCAATTTTACCATTTCCAGTTCATATCTGTTTTCAACGTCTTTATATTCATTCTTCAAATTTTGTATATTTAAGTCTAATTCTTGTATGTAGGTGGTACCAATATCACGTTCATGGACAGCATTGATTAAAACACGATCACAGCATTGAGTGAACTTTTTCAACGACTCAATTTGTACTAAAGCAAATTTGCTAGCATACAAACAAATTTCTGCTATCCCAGTTTGGTAAGCTAAAGATCCGTGACAATCTGAATAATTGCAAACGTATTGAATAGCCTGTATACAATTTTTTTAAATTAGTCAAACCTATTCTGATGACAAATTTTAAAATATGTTCAAATATTTAAAAATTATACAAATTTTTTTTGCAGAAAACAAGTTATACAACTTTTTGACTTATTAAGTTTCCTAATATAGTGACAATATTCTAAAACATTTTTTTTAGGAGATCAAAAGTGCAAAATCAAAAATAATATGAACATTTTTCCCGTGTGACAATAGTACATATAAAAATAGCTCTTCATTAAAGTATGAATTTGAAATAACACCTTCTTCCTTAGATTTTTTTTTGTTTTAACGTCGAATTTTTATAAAATCCTTTGACCTCTCAATTCATCTTTCTTTTAATTAAAATGTAACTACTCCAGCAAAAAAGATCATATATTGTCCATATATTATCAATAGATTGACAATATATTGACCATACATTTTTTAATATTTTTCATATATGGACTGAATATTGGCAATATATTAGCAATTTTCTAAAAAATCAATATATTGTTCATAGATTTGCAATATATTGTCTATGTATGGTCAATATATTGTCCATATATTGTCAATACATTGAAAATACATTGAAAATATATGGATGATATATTGTCAATATATGTTTTATGTATAGACAATATATGATCTTTTTCACTAGGGTATTTATTTTAACAGTATTCAAAAGTGGCACATAATTCGAATCAGATTGTGTTACAACTATCAATTTTGAAATATAGACATCATTTTAATATACAAAACAACATTTATAATTTACCTGTTCTTTCAATAACTCTAAATTATTTTTCAAATGAGTTGATAACCGAATAATAGAATGCGCGGAAATGGAATGCAACAGCGTGTTTTGATCTGGAAGCTCCTCATATCTAGTTTCAAGTTCTTCCCATTTCCGAATCAAACTGGCATATCTTTCTTCTATCGATATATTAGAAGGCAGAGACAGATATACATTGTCAAATACTGAATCGGCTAATCGAGCTACGTAACTTGGTTTATATTCTTGATATGACAAAGGCGGACACCGAGAGGAAGTTAATGTCTGAAAAAATATAATTAATTGTATAGAAATCTGATAAATTGTTCTTACTGTTTTCTTTTTTTTTAATTCCATTAAAAAAATCTTACGAATGCAACTGTTGCAATAAAAAGAGCACCCAAAATAATCTTCATGTTCGCACTTGGACTATATTGTAATAACTAAACGATGGCTTTATTTTAAAATCCTTTTTAACAGTTTGCAATATTTATAAATAAATTTTGAATCACTCCTGTTCCATTCTTCTTTGCACATTCGTGAGACACAGAAGACATATTGTAAAAAATAATAAAGGTTTTTGTTTCTTCCATTAATTTTATTTATCACATGTTATGTATGAATAATTAATGTGCACGTTTCAATTCTTATGAAAATTGAATTTGCCTATTTTATTTGGAGTATTGTATATTTGGAATACGGTGTATCATAACATGAATTTTATAAAATATATATTTCGCGAATTTTGTGTATAGCAGATGGAGAATTGATCACGTGACCTCGAATACGCGGAATCAAACCTTTTTATTTGATTTTGGTTTTGTCTTTAACAATTCAAAGAGGGTAAGAGAATAGAGAATATGAAAAAACACTGATAAAAGATAAGTATATTTATTATTTATTCACATAAATAATAATATAAATATTATTTTTCTTATAATAGATATAGAATAGTCACAAAACAAACACTAAAATTTTGTTTATTCCTTTTTTGAACAATGCTTATTGTACTTCGTCAATTCTCCACCGTGACGACACGAAAGCGCTGATGTCGCCATCTAACAGAAGCCACAACAAATTATTATGAATCGATAACTTTTTGAAAGCTCAGTGTTTGGTAATCTTTAAAAGCTCAATTTCAGCTCCGTCATAAAATTGTCATTACAATCCCGTGTTCGTGTGGAATAGCATTGATTACATTTTGTATTCGACGAAACAATTGCCCGACAATGCAACGTCCTCGGCGATGTACGGACGCACAGCAATAGTTTTTCCTCGCTTAATTCTGATTGAAATGTCAGCAGAGTTTGCAATATATTCCAAATCAGTATTTAACTAAACAGGTAAGAAGGGTAAATTGAAAAATATCAAACAATCATAAATAATCAATAATAAAATAAATCGATACAAAATTTAAAACGCAGACTTGTATACGTCAAAATAAAATGAATTGCGGATAAAAATAATTGGTCAAAAAATCATTGTATCATTCAAGTTTTTATAGATAAAATGAAATTCTATTGAATTGGTTATATGAAAGAGAAGAAAGCCTCTCTGATATACTTGACGTGATTTCTATTTATCAGATAAGTCATGGAAGATAATTCAACGTCGACAATTGGCAGTCTCTTGTCAACGCTAGTCTCAATGAGCGCCAATGTGACAAGTGCAACAGCGGAGGTTGTCAATTTGACAGCCGCGGCAATCACGGAGGTTTACAGTGTTGAGACCGAGACAAGCAGCAACTTGAAAAACGCACAACCCTCCACTACGACAACGAAACTAATTGTTACAACTACGATAGAACCTTTTGATGAGTTTGGGCCTCCTGAAGGGATCGAATATATTTTTGTACCATTGGGTGTGATGATCTTTGTGATTCTGTTGTCTGCAGTGGTAAGTCAACAAAAGTTCATTTTTTTATTTTGGAAAAGTTAATTCTTCAGATCAGAGATTTTTACAGCAATTTTTTTTACGTGAAATTGAAATATATTAGATAACTAGACGTCATTTGATTCTATTTTTCTGTTTAAGCGTGATGTAGTAAAACAAAAAAATTATTTTAAAGTAACCTATGTTTGAGGTTTTAAAGGGTTAATCACCCTGATTAATCATTTCTTTTTGATTTTCTTGCTTTGTTAAAAAGTGATACTGGCACAAACAAATAAACATAAATTAATTTTTAAATATTAATGATGATTTCAAAATTTATACAAACCAATTATCTTTTATATTATGAAAAGAATTTTTGTATCACTTTTTTCCTTTTCTTACCCACTTTAACTATGTTAGGTGCTATTGTGTCAAAATTTTGGTGATTTTTTCAATTTAATATCGAGACAAACATTGTTCAGAGCAAAACAGATCCAAAAATCATATCATGAATTATAAACGACAATTATCGGTTACATTTTAAATGATTTTTTTAAACCGAAATCACCAAATTGTTGATCAAATTTTATACAATTTGAATAACATTTTTTTAAGGATTTTTGTAGTTGATGAGAAGAAATGTTTAATAATAATAAAAATTAATGATAAAACGAATATTTAGATTTTTTCCCCCTCGTTAAACATTGTAAAACTTTTTTTGCCTTATAGATGAAAATTTAAATGGGAAATTTTAACTCAGAATTTTTTTGATTTTAGGTGTTTATAATATCAAGAAAACGTAAGCTTGAACGTCTGAGGCACAGGCTGATGCCATTGTACAATTTTGATCCTAGCGAAGAGGGCGAAGACGATTGGGAGACGGAATTGCTCGACGAAGGTTTCAATAGTCGGCAAAGACGAGTTAGTAGTGTAAATAATCAACGGATTCACCGTACAACATAACTATAAACGGCATCATTTTCAGTATAGATCCATGGACAGGGCCGACAATGTTCAACTTTTTTAGCAAGTCCTGAACTATATAGCGTTTAACATTGTAGAGTCCCGATCTATTATTTGTCTACAATTGTTTTTCGCTCAAATAGTGCGAAAAAAACACCGCAAGTAGGTACTCTTAACGTTGCTCAGATTTAATTTTCAAAAGAAAAAAGAAACTAAATATGTAGTTAGTTTCGAGCAATTTTCTACCTGACAAACAAAGAATTATGCAAAGCATTTACATCAAATTTATGCAAATCTATGATCTTCCCATTGTTCACGTTTTTTACATAAATGATGGCTGCATTCAATATTTTTAAAATTCACGTTTGTCCAACATTAAGAAGAAATCAAAGAAAAACAGAAAACTTGAAAACAAAAACTAATGATTTCTTGTCTGAAAAGTTCTAAACGTTATAATTTTTTGTATAATATTTATGTAAATAATGCAGGATAATGGGGGAGTCAGATCAGATGTGAAACGGAAGAATTGGTTTTTGTTTAGGAAATTGTATGAAATTTTTAGAATATATTAGTAAGAAGTTATTTTCAAATTATTTTATGAAGGAGTTTTGACTTTTGTTTCAGTACGTATTCGTGCCACGTGATGATAAAAGTGTTTCGGGGGCTGAACAAAAAAAAGACGGATCAGTATTGTATATTATTGCAAACCTTGTGAATTGCACTGTTACTATTCAAAGTCGACAATCCATATTGGAAAATAATGACTGTGAAGCTATGTTTTAAGATGAAAACAGACTTGTTCGAGAGCTTTTTATAAAAATAGGTATAAGATGTACGGTTGGAATCTTACAGTCCGATATTTTTTACCAAGTACTGAATTTTGAACAAGGGATAAATCAAGTTAAGTTTGATGTATACTTGGAAACGAATTTTTGGAAATCCTTGTGATGTGTATGATTTTATGAAACAGTTTGCTATCACCAGATTGTCCAGCGAAACCAATCAAGCTTTACCTTTTGCAATGCCTTTTGATACAGTAATGATCACTCAATGAATTATCGATTAGACAATTTCAATAACTGCTAGCAACTTACTCTCTAAGTAGATTCTAGTACTTTCAAAGACTTGAAAACATGTGCACTTCAAACTGTAGTCTTGTATTGTAGACTTGATTTTAATCGCCGTCTGAGTTGATTTGTAAATTTGTTTCTTCTGTTGAAGTAATAGAGTAGTTTTGAAGTTGAATTCCAATGTTTAAGTTGTAGGTTGATGAAATACAAATGTTTAAGTAGTAGGTGGCTGCGAAAGAAAGTCTAGTCATTTTGTGATTGACGCAAAGAATTTTAATCACTGTTTTACTTTAATTGATAAGAGCTGATAATAGTTGACTATTATTTACACCAAAGCTCATACCAAATGCTGAATGGATATTTAATTTTTCAATTTATTGATTCTTTTACTATTAATTATTGATCACTTGTCTGCTTTTCGATTAGTCTGATTTTTTAACTGATTCATGATAATAATTTCATCTGAAAACAATCATGAAATGAGCTTTCAATTAGAGTCACGTGAAAAAATCAAAAAAATATTAATTAGTTTTATATAACTTAGTGGATAGGCCGAACACCCAAAAAGATTTCAAATCTTGAAAAAAAAGAAGTGTTGGTCATTTCCAATCCATTTTATCTCATGAAATGAATTATTTGTCGTTGATCAGCATAATAATTTAATAAGAAAAGAAAAAGTAGCAAAATGGTTGGCTGTTAAAAACTTATGAACTTATGAATATGAATATTGAATCACTTGGAATAACTCAACCAATCGTTATTTGTAAATACGTGATAATTAAAATTTGTAAGACGTTTGCGTCCAAGAAACTGTTATACATTTGTATATTAACTTGCTTATGAAAAATAGACGAAAAAAAAACAGCAATTGAAACGAAATCACGTTTTTATTAGTTTTGATTGTGCTGTTGAATTATCTATTGAGGAAAGATTTGTGATATTAAAAATATTTGTAATGCAGCGCTTAGAATCAGACAGTTAAAAAATTTACATTTTTGGAAACAAATTTTTTACTTTTAGTCAAATGAAAGTTCTTAGATGCAAAATCGTTCAGGATTATGATTCTAGGCGCTTGAAAAAGTACTTATACGGCTTACAATATCCTAAAAATGTATACGCTTCACTTATCAAATAGAGTACTTTATTTGCAATATACTTTACGAACAAATTTGTAAATGTATAATAATAAATGACTGATAGAAGAACATTCTGCTACAAGCAGCCTACATGTAATCTAGTGCAAGTACCAAAAATGTATATCACTCAGTTGTATAATTAAAAATTTTTTATCATCAAATTGTATTTCATTGCACATCCACAAATTTACAGGGTCTCAAATGATAACAAACATGTAAATTCCAGAAATTGAATTTAATATAAAATATGATGGTTATACATAAATGTGAGGATTGGTTCCTTCCTTTAATTCCATAGAAATATAAGTAAAGACAATTAGAGTATTATTAATTTATTGAAATCCATAAAACAAATCTGTTCCATATTTTTGTTCTCTTATAAAGAAAGTTCAATTTTCTGTTTACTTATATGCATTTTCGTATTTCCATTTTATTTGTGATTGATTTCTATATTTATAATAATTACTTGATTTTACATTATTGGGGCCGATTTTTCGCAAAAATTGGCCCACGTATAAGAATCAAGTAATCAAGTTTCATTATCTTCTATTATATTAATACAAAAAAGTAAACATACAGCGTACTACAAATAGGGAAGTCACATATAAAAATCACGTAGCTAAAAATCAATTTTTTTACATTCGTTTTCTTTTTGTTCATCCAAACTTTTCTTTCCTCGACTCAAGTTTCCAGAGCGCATTCCAACAAAATACTACCCAAAGTCACATATCAGTCCTTCGGACACTCATTCATTTATACAATTCCTATTCACTCATGAGGAATGACAAGTTTTATTCTGCATAACCAGAAAGTATGATTTCATTGAAGTGTAAAATTATCACGATTCACATATTTAAAATGATTTTATTTATTTTTTGTCTGTTTTCTTAGTTAGAAATGCTTCTATCAATACATTTTAAGCTACATTAGATACAAAAATGTTCGAAAAAAAAAGAATCCAAAGTATAACTTAGAAGTTTTTTATCCGTAGGTGTGATCAGAGGTTGATGAGAGAAATTACATCTAATTCTCTTCTTCCTCTTCATCCTCCTCCTGTTCGTCTTCTTCTTCACCGGTACTTTCTGGTTTTTCTTCTTTCTTGGGTCGGCCGCGTCCTCGGCCAGATGGTGGCCCTTTCGCAACACTAGAAGACTGTAAATAAAAAGGATGTCAACAATTAGTAAACTTTCTTGTATTACAAAACATGCTCATCGTCAATGGACAAAATCATTTTACCTTCTTCTTATGGGACCCCTTGGGTCTGCCTCGTCCCCTCTTCGGGGGTCCTGATGATGCATCATCTTCGTTATCAGACTTAGCTCGGGACATATTATTTCTTTCTCCAGATGAGCGACCCCTCTTTTTTGCTTCTTTCGCGGGCTTATCCGCTGATTTTGAGGGCCTTCCTCGCTTCTTCTTCTCTTCAACTGCAGGCGAATTGTCGTCAGACATGATGAAGTTTTAAAATTTAGCTGTAACAAATTCAAGGGAAAAATTAAAATTTCTAATTTAAACATCCTAGGAAAATAAAAGGTATTTAAATAAAATAAATAATAAAAATATCATTTTAAGAAATATTTTTGCAGAGAACTTTTAAAAATGAAAAATAATTAAAGAAACTACATATTTTTTATCTTTCTAATGACATTAAATAATTAAACCCATTTCTGAGAATATTATAAATCAAAAAATCATAATATAAATATAAAAAAAAAATATCCTTGAAACTATTAATATTGCAGTGAATTAAAAAGAATCAGATTATGATATTTATTTTTATAAAAACAGATGTTTTTTTTTTTGAAAAAAAAAAAATAAATACCAATAAAATTAAATATCATTCAATAAAAAGCATTAACAATGATGGCGGGACTGCAAATTGTCAAAACAATGTGGCCGGCAAAACAAGACGCGAAGACGCGTCTCGCGTGTGCAATTATCGATTTTCCTTTCTCTTCTGGCTAAACAAACTAAGCCGAGGGACCTGCAAACCGACGAAAAATTGCGCGGCAAAATAACAGGGCGCGCGCAAAAAAAGCGACCAGAAAAATGTTGAAAAAAAATTCAGAAAAAGAGGGGAAAATGTCGGATTAAAATCGGGCGTCGCAAATGTTGCAAAAAATACGGACGCCACTGTGTGTGGCGTCTATTTTGCAACGTCCGAAAATCGGGGTGCGCGAGGAGCGTAAAATTGCTAGAAAAATGCGCAAAATTATTTCAACAAAAAATCCAATTGCGGTTTATTTTGTTCGATCACGGGCGGACGGTAAACGGGAAAATAAGGTCCTCGGCTTTGTCACTTCCGAACGTTGCGCGCCCGCCATTTTCAAAATTTCCAACGTAAATAAGCGTCGTCCGAAATAACGCGGCGTCCTATCGGAATCGCCGCGGTCCATTGGGATGCTGCGATCACACGAGTTAATTTTTTCGCGAGTCCAGGCAACATTTCTGACCTCTCTGTGAGGTCAAAAAAACAAACCCGAGACAAAATAAGCCCGCATACTTGTGAGGCGGGAACGACGCCATAACCCGTCCACTGCCCATCAACGGTATTTGCAGGCCGGCTCTCAGCACCGGGCCGATCGTTGATTTTTTGCAATCATCGCGCGGCGATATGACAAACTGGCAAAATATCGGCGAAAAATGACTCGTAATAAGTTGATGCTTCGGTCAAATGATAACAAAAATTGCATCTAGACAAAGGCGACCGGCTGCAGTACTGCGCGTCGTTCAACATTTTCGTCTGACAAAATGCACAAAAAAATTAAGATTAAATGAAGTACGCCGCGGCGTAGGTACTCACCTTGGATTAATTATCACGACCCTATGGCAAGAAATTGAGCGCGACGTAGAACCTGTCTTGGTGCGGCTTGACGATGCGAACCTCTTGAATATACAACTGCTAGTAACGCCGGCACTCTACTCTCGGCTCTATTCTTCGCTCTGGCTCTGGCGTACGCTCGTTCCCCTTCCCCAACCCCACGCCACCTGATTCCCGCCAAAAAATTTGTCATTCGATCAACGTTAAAGCTCATCGTTATAAAATAGTGGTGTTTTTTTTAATTTCATTTCAATTCAAAAACGTGCTGGACATTTTTATACAATTTTTCTGCTACACTTTTTGGGTAGTAAAAAATTGTATCGTGTGGGAGGATGTAAATTCATTATGCAGCCGCCATCATGATGGCGAGTGACTTGTATCGATTCCTTACTACCTCAATGACTTCGTAAACTCTATTTATATTTGTTTCCCTCTATAGCAAAAAATAAAATAATAAATAAAAAATATCACTTTTCAAAAATATAGAAATGCATGATTGTTTTTTAATGTAAAATCGACATTGAAATTATTTTTCATAATATTGTTATTGTGAGGGTTTAATTTTTTTTAATTTCAAACATTTTTCTTGATGAATTGTTTATTGAATTTTTTTTATTAAATTTATGATTTTTGTTAAACAAATAATTGTCAGAAAAATAATCAAAACAGAAACTGTGATGCATTGTTTACTTTTTTTAAAACCGATTCTTTTTTTATTATGATTTATCTAATTTGAACAGTTTCAAATTTCTTATCCTCAGAAATTATTTGTTTTTTTCTTTTTGTTTACGTGCAGTGTGTTTACGTTGAAGATTAAATTTAGACCAATCGGAAGATGAGATTTAATTAAACGATCCACGATTGGACGACTTTTTTTTATTCAATTTAAATGGGATTTAATAAAACTTGACTTACGAACGAAATTTCCTATGATTTAATAGTTATCATACCTCACTTTTATAACAATATTTTTTACCTTATTTTCATGTATTTTTCAATTTTTCTTGTACATTCTTTCAGGGTGGAAATTAAACGGAAGATGTATGGTGTTAAATTAAGTTTGAAATTCTTTAGTTGAACAACCGGCCAATGGCAGAACGGAAACCGTTGGCGTCCAAAAGAAGGCGGCTTTTATTTGGTTTGCTCATGATTCAACTCACACACATGCAACATTATAGAAACATTGGTGTAGCGTTTTTACATGTGCTCCACGCCTAACCTGTCAAATAGTGATATAGTCCGGTGTTTTCCACCGGTTGCTCACATTAAAGAATACACATCAAAATATTTTGATGTAATTGTTTGTTTTGAATTTACACAACGACCTTAAGAAAGGTCACTCATGGCAGCCTGCTCAGAAGTTGCACCTGTTTACTATCCTAATGTTCTTGTCGCATCATTAATTGTAAGTATAAAAATAAAAGCTGATAAAATAATTTATTGATTAACATTTTTACATTTGTTATACCATAAAAAAATGAAATGCAGTATAAATTGTTGTTTGTAATAAAAAAAGAAGACATTTTGAATCGAAGAACAATTTTATACAAATAATTTTACCGCCTTGAAAATAAAAACTAAATTATGGTTTTTTGAAAACAGTTGTTTGTTTGTTTATCCTTTAAAATTTAAATATTTTGTTAATAATACACCTATCAATATTTGTTGTTTATTTATCACTAGTTATTCAATGGTGGAGTTTAGTTTTAAACCTTTAAATGTTTTTATTGATAATACTTCTTCTCATTGTACAAAAATTGTATAATGGTATGCCTAAAGAATTAAATTTCAACATTATTATTCACAAAATAATATTGTTTATATAAGTATGTTTAAATCAACTATTTAAAAGAAAATACATTTTTTACTTATGGTCTATCTATAAACTTCACAAAAATGTTATCATGATTACATAAGTGAGGTTATGAAATAGCAAATGTTTCTGTATCCTGTGGTTTACTTTTAATTAGAAAAAATTCTTGCTAAAGAGAAAATATGAACCTAACAAAATAGAAAATGTTTTATTGAACAATAAATACATTTATACATATTTAATATTTAATTGATTAAATTATAAAGAATTGATTTATGAATTTCCAAAATAAATCAAATTTAATTATGTGATTGAAAACAAAATTCAACGTTTGTTTCAATTCATTTAAATAATCTTCAATTACTCTTACCATGAAAGTTGTATGAATTTGAATTGATTTAAAAAATCCAACCTTGAAATGTTGACTGGTTCAACTTTACTGACCTCGATCAACAGCGTCCAACTTGAATTGAATTTCTCGCTCACATTTACAAAATTACCCATCAGTTCAGGAGTAGATAAATATTGAAATTCAACCTGCGTTGCCCAACTAAACGATATAAATTGCAGATAATTGATAATAATTACGATTTATCATAATTGGAATTTGTTCCTTTAGTCTGGTGGATTGGCTGGGATTTTTGTCGATGTAAGCCTTCATCCATTGGACACACTTAAAACCCGCTTGCAGAGTCCAAATGGGTTCCTCAAATCTGGTGGATTTTCGCAACTCTACAAGGGGATCATCCCCGTGGTTCTTGGCTCAGCTCCAACTTGTAAGAAGTTGACAGACATCATTTTCAGATTTCATAAAAAAAACTGCTTTAGCGAATAACAACCGACTTGATAATATTTTTATCTTACCTTTGCTAATATTTAACGATGCTCTTATCAAAACTTTATTTGTAAATTCTCCTGATGAAATTTTATTTCATCTTACAACTTTTTTTTTATCATTTAACCGATTGTTTTTTGCAGCGGCTCTATTTTTTGTTACGTATGAAAGCATAAAATTGATCCTTCATCCGGCGGTTTCGGAAAATTATATTTCATTTGTACACATGGGAGCGGCTTCGATCGCAGAGATGGTAAAAACACTTTTGTTTCTTTCCACAGTAGTTCATATTTAAAGAGTAGTATTTTTTAGAAAAAACATTTGCAACTTTTCAGGTCTCCTGTTTGATTCGTGTTCCTGTGGAGGTGAGCAAACAAAGAAGACAAGCCTCAATTATTGAAGATCGAAAAAGATTCAACTTGCGTTTGTTGTACCGAGGATATTGGAGCACTGTACTTAGGGATATGCCATTCAGTTTAATACAATTTTCTATGTGGGAGTACTTTAAGTTGTCTTTGAAAAATTATACACACAGAGAAGTGAGGCCTTTTGAGGGAGCAATCTGTGGTGCTCTGTCAGGTGAACATAAATTATTAAAAGTTTGAGAAAATGAAATAATTGTATTGTTCAAATAAAATGAACAATTTCTTTAAATCTAATGTCTATAAACAAAAGAAATTATTGAGTTTGTAACAATTTAAGGTGGAATATCGGCTGCAATCACAACTCCGTTGGACGTTGCAAAAACTCGAATAATGTTATCACGATCAACATCAAGCTGCGAGGACAATCAAATTTTTAACGTTCTAAAGAAAGTATATAGGGAAAAAGGAATTGGAGGGTAATTATTAGCGTTTTTGGAATTCAAAACATATCAGTCTAGTTGAATCCGGTGATATCCGGTGTGGAACTGATCGTTTTTAATATTTATCTGCGTAGTCTGAATTGAAATAATAAATTACCAAATTGTAGACTAAATGTTCAGTTAGCAAAACTTGTTAGATCAATAAAATTGATGATTTTTTATATTTCGCAGGTGTTTCTCTGGAATTACTCCTCGTATTCTATGGATTACAGCTGGAGGGTTCATTTATTTCGGTGTTTATGAAAAAGCAAGTTCTATGATGTGTTGACAAGGATTTTGATACTGAGTGCATGTACAAAGTATTCAATCAGTATTCTATCAAGACAAAGAAGCCAATCCAAAAATGTTTTCAGACTATGACAAATAGAAATTGCCAATGAAACTGTAAATAGTAAATAGATCTGTTAATATTTCATTACAAATTAAATTATTATTTACTTGTTATTACATTTTTTTATTGAAAAATAAAAATAAAAACATTAAATGTCTGACTACCTTCCAATTTATTTTTCATCATAATTTCTGCTTTTTCGAATGATTATATATGTTGGATGATAAGTTTTATCGTTGTTGTGAAAAGTACAATACAATGAATGAACGATACCGACTGATGTTTTCTCAATTTGCATAAATAGGACAAATTAAATGCAAACTAGATTATCATTAACAAAGCGTTTATTAAAAACATTCTTTTATAAGATCTTTTATAAGAATATATTTTTTTCTGTCATTATTTTTTTACTGTTAGTTTGTAAAAATAACTTTCCCCGTCCTTAATATGATTGCGATCCGCAATCTTTCACGAATATATATTTTTATAATGTATAAAAAGACTGATATATATATAAAATTTTTTTACACAAAAATATACTGAAAAATGAGTTTTTAAGAACCACTGTTTCAAATGTCGAAGGTGCTTCATATATGATGAGTCAATCAAATTAGAGCTTTGATTTCAAGTGGCCCATCAACTTTTCAAGTTTCATCGCCTTTTCCAGGTTACCAGAAATTTTTAGTTTTCCCATCATAAAAGCGGTTGTTGGTTTCAATTTTCCTTTAGAAACATAAATTGAGATAAATTAGAAATGAAGTACAAAGTTTTAAATATTATACTGGTCATTGTAAAAAATGTTTAGTTTGTAATTTTTATAAGAAGTATTTTGTTTTTAATTTGGATTAGTGGATAATAAGTTACCTGAAAACATAGCAAAGAAATTGTTTGATTCCATGGTAAGAGTTGCGTCAGCAGGTTGAGAGGGTTCTCCTTTTCCTGTAGCACCTTGTCCATTTTTCAAATCCAAAAACCACGTTCCAGCTTCGTCTCCTAATAATAATTTTAGATTCAATGGTGAATTTATTACTTTTATTCTAAGAAACGATGAATAATTTACGTTAAAATTTGTCTACCTTTCACGTTGAACTGAAATATAGCTCCAGTTTTTTGCACCAATTCTTTACTTAGATTAGATTCAATGGCTAGGAAAATCTTCTCAACTTTTCCATCCGAAGCTCCAGCACTTTTATTCTCAACAGCAGTATGTAATTTGATTAGTTTTTCTTCGGGAATATTGTCCAGGAAAAAGTCCATCATCATGTTGTCTTCATTTTCTGCAAGTTTCCAAATTCATTTATCATAAGTTTCAATTTTGAATGTACGATAAAAACTATTTGTCAAATTTCAGCAACATGTAGTGAAAAGAATGAAAATATACCTGGATCGCAGGCATATTGTTTGAAATCAGTGATGCCCTCTTCTTTGAGTATATCCTCATCGACCAAAAATTTACCAGTGATACTCCTACTATTTTTACATATCAAAGCGTAAACTGCATCTCCTACAATTTCTGGTTTTCTACTTGTACGTGCTGAATCAGGCCCAGTTAACATCTCAACGGCAGCGGTGTGAATTGCTAAACAAAAAATTATTCAATAATTAAAATAAAACATTCTACAAGAAATATAACATCTAGAATTGAATTTATACAGATTAGATTTTAACTTTTTATTCAAAACTTGAGTGAATTGGTTCACAGTTTAGCAATTGTTATTATATTTATTGATAATTACCTGTCTTGGGCCATACGGCGTTGACTGCAATACCATCATCTTTAAATTCTTCGGACATCCCTAAGACACACATGGACATACCGTATTTCGCCATAGTATAGGCTACATGATTTTTGAACCAAAACGGGTTCAAGTTTAAGGGTGGGCTAATGTTCACAATGTGAGGATTTGAACTTTTTAGCAAATGGGGGATGCACATCTTTGAACTGAAAAAAATAATTAATTACTGCCATTTATTTGCGAAAACTTTAAAGTGGTTCAATTAAGCAATCAATTAAAATTGATGTAATCATGTTCAAACATTCTTTTAAATTTAGTCATTATCTTATAGATAATATGAGATATACACAATTTGAAATAACAATTTAAGAGTTAAAAATTCTTACATTAAAAATGTTCCTCTAGCATTAATGTTTTGCATAAGGTCGTATCTTTTCATTTCAGTTGACAACGTTCCTGTGATGGATATGGCACTGGCATTGTTGATGACTATGTCAATACCACCAAATGTTTTAACAGCACTGTCGACAGCTTTTGCTACTTGGTTTTCATCACGAACGTCCACTACACAGGGCAGGGCTTTTCCTCCGGCTTCTTCGACTGGAACAAATGTTTCATTGTTAGTGTAAAGTAGAATACGATAATTTCAATATTTAATTAATTCACAAATAAAAATATGTTGTTCTTACTTTCTTTGGCTGCTGTATAAATTGTACCAGGTAATTTGGGATGAGGTTCGGCGGTTTTGGCAGCAATAACAACATTCGCACCGTCTTTTGCAGCTTTCAAAGCAATTGTCTTTCCAATACCTCTGGAAGCGCCGGTTATGAAAAGGGTTTTCCCTGCGAGTTTTCTGTCAAAAGCATAATTATAAATGAATATTAATGTAAAAATAATAAATAGATGAAATTTAATTTCAATCCTGACAATGTAGCTATGTAGAATTCTTTTCTATGTGATATATTTGTTACGTTTGCTGTTAAATTTGATTTTTGATCTATTTTTATAACTGTAAATGAAAGATAAAAGCATTTATTAAAGGCAGTTTATTGTAAAATATTGAAAGAAAAAAATTGGAATAAAAGAAAACGAAAGAAGTTTTCATTTTTAGACAAAAGTCCATACAAATGAGTACTCACCCTGTGTTGATCATATTTGTATATAAAAAAGTTAACGAATATTTTGTTTCTTTACAATTGCACGAAATGATCAATTGTCTCGTAAAATAACGAAATTCTTTAACTTTTAATCAAGAGCAAATGAAGTAGAATCTGGTCAAAGTACACTTTGGCAACTCAGGCAAGTTTTCATGGTTATGTTTTTGACGTAAACATGTATTTCATTTTTTCATGAAAACATGACTTATAGGCTGTTGAATATCGTTTTGTTCTTGATACCGGGGAAACTATAGTAAACTCTAGGTTCTTTAATCCTGATATATGGCAAATACAGTTGAAACTTAATTTTTTCTAGCCACTGAAAAAATTAATCAATTAAATATTGAGTTTTTCGGAAAAATATCAACATTGTTTTAACGCTTATATAGATATTGATGAATTTAATCAATTGTAAATATAACCTCAAAAGTGCAGTTTGAGCGGTTCACAACAAAAGATGTTCTAAAAAAACATTATGGGTATATTTGTTTACTTTATTTTACAGAGAATAGAATGATTCTGACAAATACCCCCCCCCCCCTTTATAAATACGATCATTGAACAAAAGTTTATCAATGGTTAAAAAGTGTAATTTTCAATATATATCCTTTATTTTCAATATCATATATGGATATATCCTTTAATTTTTAATTATATAAATATAATACTTAAAATATGCAAATTTTGAAATGAATTCAATTTATTTATTTATAATTGATAAATTATTGAATTTTGTTTTAGAAAACGGTAACAAAGTATTATGCCAAGGGAAAGATGTGTTTGAACGAATGAACTATCTCTAT